>JNBR01001558.1:0-20534 GCA_002081595.1 Achlya hypogyna | reverse complement strand
ACCGACGCCTGAGATAACGATGCCTGTATCTTCGAAGGCCAAGCCGCCGACGACGACTGTGCCAACGTCGTCGTCGTTTGTGAACCACCAGAGTCATTCATTTTTGAAATTGGAAACTGACATAAGCAAAAAAAGTGTCGTCGTCGGGATTTGAACCCACACGGCATGACTAGATGAGAAGCTGCCTATCCACTCGACAAATCAATGCATTATACGTTTGCGGGGTTTATTATATATTAAAATTAGTGAGATACCTGGGAAGCTCGGATCTGCGAAAACACCCCAGGTACCACTGGACGATGTTTTGTGTAACCCACTGTAATACAAAAACTATTGTCTTCAAAAATCAATGGGGCGAAATTCGGTTGCGGGGGCCAAAGACTGACCGTTTATGTTACAATTTTTTAATGAAATTATTTGTTCCACGGGCCACCTAAATTTTTCCTTTTTTGCATATCGGGCCTATAACCACAAGATCAAGTGGACCCGGTGGTTTGATGTCTTCGTGGCTGGCGTCAATCCATAGCAGTGGTCACGCAAGGCATAGTCTTCTCCCTTGACTGTTAGATTGCAATTCAACATAAACTTACAACTGCAAACATACCATGCCCGAACGTCATGCTTTGCCACGGCCTTTCCACTACAAAACAAGTCTGGAACTACTTTTTCGTCCAGTTCTCGACGATGAGGTCGAAGAGACGGGTCGCTTTCGCTGTCGCTGTGGCGTGACCAAGTAGAAGGAACCACGTACTGGCTATTCCAAGTTGATTGGCCACGTCCAGGAGAGCATCCTGACTACGTCGCTGCAATGACGGCTGCTGGAGCTGCTTATAGGTCACAGCAACCTGTCAGAGTGTCAGGTCGCTGTGTTTGCTTCTTCCTTCAGGATAGTGCAATGGGCACGCTGCCGCCCATAAGAGCACTCCTCGTGGCTGACGAGGTCCAACCAAGTCCACTCCGTCGCTGGTCACGTAGCCTTCCTACGGACCGTGCTGAGCTACTTAAACAATACTTTGGACGTTGTTGCCTACTTAGTATGTGACAATTGCGCTGTCAACAATCTCATGTCGACACTGCTCAATGCTCCGATTGTCGTTTGCGTGAGTCACCGCCTGGACCTCGCGATCATCTCATTCGTGGCCAGCTACGAGTCAAGTATGGGGAGTATTAACCAAGGAACGAAGAGAAACCGCGGGGGCTCACCCAAGCCGCCGAATAAAAATAAATACTTTTCGAAATTTTATAGGCATTAAATTCCACGCCGATGGTTTTGATTCTTCGCTCGGAGATCTGACGTGGCAGTGGCCACGATCACCCATTGGCTCGTGTTCACGTAATTGTGGGCATTGTCGCACATTTACGACTGTGTCGTGTTCGCATCTTACTATTCTGTCCACACGTACAAGCGTACCAAAGCAATGATCTGTCAGCGAAGATATTCATCGCAAAACAAATTAATCGTCGGCGCAACGAGGTACCAATGCGACGGATCTCCTGCCAAATAATAAATGCAAGCCTTGTGGTGGAGCGTCAATTTCGAAACGAGGTTTCCAGGGTTCAAATGTTTGTATTGTACTATATTCGTGCATTTTTAGGAAATTTACACCACTGCGTCCAGTGTTGTGCAAAGCGACGCGGTGTTCGTCCACCTTCTCGGTGGTGTTGCGATACTTTCAGCTGAAACCACATCTCTCTTGAGCAGCTCAGTGGCGAGAATGTCGACGCGCTCATGCCGAGGCGTCGCGAAGAGACCGCGCTTTTGCGGTTTTTCGACCAGCTGAAAGATCCCGAGTCAGGCTCGAAACGATTGCAACAGAGTTACTCAGTCAAACCGCGGCCGAGCATGTGTGCGACGGCGGGAGAAGACCCTGGCAGCGGAGGTGGGCCTTGATGTAGTGGGGGATTTTAAAGCTATTGCCCGAGCTTGACTCGCTGATATTCTAAATAACGGTCTGCAGTGTATGGATATCATCAAGCACGTTATCGTGCAGATCCTCGTAGCTTTCGAGCACGCCCAAGATAAGGCCGTCGGTGTCCTTCGCGTTGTGCAGGTAGTGCGCACACTCGATCACGCGGAAGTGGCCGAGGTTGAGGAGGTTCATGTCCGGGCTCGTCGACACCTCCGAGGGACCGTATTGCCGTATCTCAGCCAAAATTGGATGATTTGCGCCGAAATTTCGGCCACGTGGAGAAATCCGTGCCACCAATCGTCGGTGCAATTTGGAACCTCTACGTACTGATACCTTGCACGCTGCACAGGTGGAATTGATAGAATGCACGTCAATTTGCATCGCAAAAGTGTATAAACTCACAAAAAGCATAATGCACTCCGAATTACGAGTTTTAAAAGGTCATGGAACATATGAGTGAATCCGTCCAGTACGTGTAAGAACCGCCGTTCAATTCACTGGCACTTTCAAATGGCGCTTCATCCAAGGACTCGACCATTCCTTGACGAAAGCCTGAGCGACGCGGCCCGTGCGTACATCAAGAGCCAGCGGCCGCGCGCGCTCACGCTCGACGCCCGCCTTGATATTCTTGCCTTGCACCTGCACTTCCGCGCGCTGGGCCGCCCTCGACCGAGCTCATCTCGAAACTGCTCATGAGGAGCGAGCGCATCGTCAAAGCTGTGTGGGCCGAGTTTGCAAAGACCGAGGCCCTCACCGACGCGGCGCCACCGACCAACACCGCCAAGCGCAAGTCATTCGTGCCGTACACCAAGGTGGTGGCGTCAGCTGTGCCGGCTTTCGTTCGGGAGCGCCGAGCCCGACGTGAGCGCACGGTAGCCAAGGACGTGCTGTCTTTTCTTTACAAGAAGGAAGTCATTACCTATGACCCTGGTAATAAAACGTCTGCGCAAACTGCTTTGCGGGGTTTGCAGCGCTTCCTAGACAGAAGAGGTTCCTAGACAGAAGAGGTTACAAGCGCGGCAAGAAGCCCGCAAGCTCCATCCGGCTGTCCGCAAAGAACGCAGTCGCTCGCGCGCAGTACGTGGTCACCACCCTTCTCGGCTTCAACACGCCGTTACCCCGCGAACTATGGTGTACACCGATGAGTCGTTTGTCCACCACAACTATAAGCTCGACAACGACTCGCTGTACGACCCAAGCGATGTGTTGGACGTGCAAAACAAGGAAAAACACAAAGGCCGTCGCCTCTGCTTTATCTCGGCTATTATTGACAAGGGTCCAGCATTATCTGAGGTAGTTTGTATACGTGTATGTAATACTGAAAAATATATATCTATATTGTTGTGTGTAGTCTAAAACATATCTGTTATTAGATGGTGTGCACGGATATTTTCGAAGGAGGCAAGCAAACGAAAGACTACCATGGTATGTTTAGCAGAACATACTATGAGTCTTGGTTTGCGAGTCTCCTCGAGTGTTTGGACAAGAAAGGCATCAAGAATGCTTGCATTGTTCTTGACAATGCCAAGTATCACAAGTGCCTTCCGGCGTCGACGCCGCGCAAGGGCTGGATGAAGGAACTGCTGCAGAAGGAGTGCGAGCGCCTCGGCATCGCCTTCAGCACGGATGACTTCAAGGACATTCTATGGCAGAAGCTCGAGACGCATGTCACGGCCGTCAAACTCATCGTCGTCGCGATGGCGGCTGCCAAAGGACATGAAGTGCTCTACACACCGCCAAGCCATTCTCGTCTCCAGCCCATTGAAATCGTGTGGGCGATTATCAAAGGTGTCGTTGGCCGCGGGTACCGGGACGACCAGACGTTTCAGGAGGTCCGAGACGCACTGGACAACGCTTTCGCGGCTGTGGCCTCGCAAGCCACATAAGGCTGCGTCAAGAAGTCGGAAGAAGAGTCAGTGCCGCCGACGCGAACGACACGAGCGATGAGTCCGGCAACGATGAGAGCGGCTGAGACAAATAATACATGACATTGATGCTACATTTCTGCATTACAACCATTCTCTTATTGGCTGCGTTTTGTGTCCTGTGTTCGTCGAATTACTTGTGAATCATCTCCAAAATTCGTTATATTTTTATAGAATGTGCTGCCGGTCCCTCAAAGGTGTCGACGAGTGTTAGTACCTAATCCATAGTATTCGTCCGGACTAGGGCCTCCAGTAGTAGCTGTAATAGCCAGGGCCCTTTGTTGGTACTGGGTTCCGAGGTCGATGCCTGTGCCAACACGGAGATTAGTCGTAGCCCCTGACTGTTGAATGGCAAGGCCAGAATAGGTAAAACCGGTGATTTTTAAGAGACAGCCTCCAGAGGTAGGAATGTTTGATAGCTCGCTGTATCGAGTCTCAGTGCCAGACACAATTTCAGACATGCGAAAGTTGCCTACTAAACTTAGTGCTGTTTGGGGGCTGTACATCCCGATAGCTACTAATCCATTGCTCTTGATCATAAATCGTCTCGCGGAGGCATTGTACGCGACCGATACGTTCCTGATAAATAGATCAGCGGACGAGCCGCTCGAAGTCGAAGTGCCAGCCTGTATTTATGCAATCCCGGCGGAATAGCTCATGTGGATGAGCCCAGATGAACCAGAAAGGTCTCCGGTAATGAGATTTCCTTGGTTCGAGATGCCAGCTGTGCTGACCTAGTTGATCCCAGTGATGTTTGATGAAGCATCGAGAACCAACGCCTTGCTTGCAGAAGCTATGCATGGAGTGATCGATGTTAGATACTGCAGTCTTGTGTCCGCGGTAGCAAACACGAAATTCTTTGATTATAGATAAGCAGATCGCCTGAGATTGGCGGATAACTGAAGCCACTCATTGTTTGTATCGCTATCGATTTTATATCGGTTTTTATATACTCTAAGGTAAAAAATGAGCGATGGAATCGATAATTGGGGAGCTTCCCTCCCCAAGGAGTACCAGCCAAAATGCCACGGAATTAATAAGGAGCTTGGCATTCCTGAATTATTCAGAGGAATTGTTCTTGGACCCAGCGGTAGCGGCAAAACCAATCTCGTGATGCATCTTGTGAAGCACAGCCCCAATATCTACACGCATCTGCATCTAATCGCACGAAACCCAGATCAGCCTATCTACGACTACATGCGAGATAAGCTTGGGAGTCAAATGACTATATACGACCCAGAAGCTCCACCATCGGTAGATGAAATCAAGGGCAATGACACATTACAGCTTGTAAAAAATAATCGATGACTAATCAAATGAAAAACGCCTTCGAAAGAACATTTTCGCTCATTACTTCACGCGCGGGCGACATAAGCTATTGAGCCCACTGTTTCTGAGCCACAGCTACTTTGCTACAGACAAGATGATTGACTAAACTCGGACAAATTATATATTCTAAAAGCTCACAGCAAGCGAGATAGCAGACTCGTACAGAGCGATTTCGTACTTCCAGGATGGACTGAGCAAAAGCATATGAGGGTCTATGAATCGGCCACGAGAGAGAAAGGTCAATACGTGCTCATCAATTCGCTAAATGGGAAGGTTTCGTATAATTTCAAACGTACTATCGATCCTGCCAATCTCTGATTGACGTACAGTTTTATATAAAACCGCCTTAGAGGTTTGATAACGATTTCTGAAAAATCGTACGGTTTTTTATATAAAACCGGTATTATGACTTCGGTAATTAGCCTCGATCTGACGAGCATTGTCCAAAACGGTTTGAACTCGACGCTAAGGAAAAACTTTAGCGGGTCGGTGGTCAATCTCATCAACTCTGAGATCGCTATTCAAAAGATACATCTGTACAACTCGGGATTCAATATCTCGGCGAGTCAATACTCCAATAACACTTTCAGTATTTCCATCCCCATGGGAGCAACGACGAATAGCATCAGTGTCGCTACTCGATAGCTATATGGACTACTAAGATATGAATAACCAAATTCAATCGCTGATGTACTCTCTCGGAGAATATATAATCGATTCAAGCGACTTCATCCAAATCCGGAAAAATGCTTCGCTTTGCGCTTGCGAGGTCGATGTTTCACCCGTGCCGACTTCTCTGCCAGCAGGATGGACATATGCTAAAAGCGGATTGTATTCGTCGGCAGAAGGTCTGCCTACCACGGCTTACACGCCAACGCTATAAATTTGAAGGAAAAAAATCGAATTTATTAGATTAGAATCCTCCTCATCACAGCTCGTTCCTTTCTATAGAGGCTATACATCGCATGATATGTCTTCTGATATGCAGCGATCTTCTCTGCATTACGCTCCTGGTACTTGCGGATTGCTCTTGTAATTGATTCTCGGTTCTTGACGTAGGTATCGTGGCTATAAGCACTGGGTGTCATTTGTATGTACAGTGGCGGTCAAAATAATCGCCGCACCAACACTCCGTCAAAGCCGCTTGTGATTGGCCGAAACATGAAGCCATATGCTGACCTAACGTACCAATTCCCTGCAGGAGCTTTTTACCTCCAAAATTTGAATTATATATTGGACAGACAGGTCGCCAAATGACTTGTGTTGCTAAATTTTACTCCACACTTCTTATAACCTCCTGATAAAAAATACTTAAGGACTGTATTCTATTATACAGGTAATTGCGGCTGTCTCAGCGGGGGGTGCGGCGATTATTTTGACCGCCACTGTAGTCAAGTTTATATATCATTTATCTATTTTGTTAGATATGTTATTGTATTTAGGGCCGTTCTACAAATACTATTCCTTTATAGAGGGGGACTCTCACCTCTGCATGGCCAACCGAAAGATCTACAAACGAGGGGGCTCTGTAAGTGTTCTTGAATTGAGGGAGCCTATCTGTCCTCCAGATACTGATCTACAATCGAGGGAGATTACCATCTGTTCTTTTATTGAGGGCGACTTGGTAGGCGGGGCCACCGGATACCGCGCAGATATCCGTACCTTGTAGGTCCCTGCCATCGAGGGAGACTCTCATGTGAGGCTCCATGTCGAGAGCGACTCTCGGACAGGCTCTGACCGGATACCAGCAACATAGCCGTACTCATACGACTATTGGAGTAGAGTCATTAAACCGAGGGAAAATCTTCATGTCGTGTCCCTTCAGATGGTCTTATATTAAGGGAGACTATTCAGCAAATCTTTTTTAAGGGGGACTTATAAACCAAGCACACACTTAAAATTACGCGATGGCCACGCTACCCCCGTTGAAATCAAGTTCAAGACGGAGAACTTCGGCAAGATTAGGTGCTCCCAAACTATTCCCAGAACAGGGCAGCGATGCAAGAAAGTGTATGCAAGCTTCGGACCCACCTTTTGTCAGAGCCACTTCGAGTCTGCGAAAAAGAACATCCACCGTGCTGGTTTCGCATATATCACTGAACGTGAAAGCCACGTACTCTCCGTAATTCGATGCAACTTCGAGATCGAAGATATCATCACGGACTTGAATGCTCACATTGAAGGAGCTCCTGATATATTCCCGTAGTCGAGAATGACGATCCCGACAACGAGGACGACGAACTCTCGACACTATCAAGTGCTTCGAAGGTCGACATCGACATGACTGGCTTCACCCTTTAGCTTTAAATGACAGAGCCTGATACATGTCGTGCCCTTTTATCGAGGGCGATCTTCTTGAACCGAGGGTGTCTCACTGCATGCATGATCAGGCGGGTTCATGGCGCGGCGTGCGCGGGCAGCTTGCGCGGTCTCTCGTCTGCGCGACGGCGGGTGTAGTGGGGTGATTACGGTGTGAAATGCATAGTTAATGATGAGGGTGATCTACCGGTCTGCAGCTAAAGGAACTACTGTGCATGATGTCCCATCTTTTTATGCCTCTGGGGAATAGGGTTGATTAAGGGTAAAACCCATGTTAGGGCCTCTAAATTGGAAAATGCTCGATACCCCTAAACACCTCTCTACAGAAGTCGTGCGTGATAGAGCGGGGTATACTTGACGACGTGGCCTCGCTGTGCTACCATGGTCACGACTACAGGACTGATGTTGTCCTTGGTGTAGCTCTTTAACCGCACCCAGATCGTCGACTTGAGCTCGGTAGAGTCCACAGCAAACCCATACCGCTCACACGCTTCGATCAGACGCAGCTTCGCCCAGTTGCCCTTCGTTATGTCGTCGGGCAGACCCTTTTTGGTACGATGCGTTGTCGAGGACAATGACAATGTTCTTCTTACCCAGGCTATCGAGTTGGTTGGTCCAGCAGCGCCTTGAAGCACTTCATGAAGTAGGTGTGCGAGAAGGCGCCATGGTAGTCCTTGGGCTGCGAGCAACCACCACCTTGGAACGCGTGCAGGCCAAGGAAATGGGCGTCGGTAGGCCCGTCACTTATAATACCAGCTATGATCAAAAGTCGTTGTCCTTTGTGCTTGGATCTTGGTTCGATGTAGAGCATGTCGGAGGGGTCGTATAGCGAGTCGTGGACGTGGGTGTAATGGTGGTGGATGTAAGATTCATCCGTGTACAAAAAGGTCCGAGGTGATTCTTCAAGAACCTTGACCATGCATTGAACATAGTTATCTCTAGCTAGACAATGTGTGATGCCGAGCTATATGATACTGATGTATTTGGGGATCCCCGACGAAATCCCCGACATACTAAATACCCCTAAATTGATCGAAGACATGCTGCGGTGTTGCGTGCCTCGTCTTGGTTGACACGGATATGTCTCTTCTCGATAAGTAGCACCATGATGTCCTTGGCTACTACCCGGGTTCGAGTCAATCGCTTTTCTCGAACGAACTTCTGAACGAGGGCGAGCACTGGCTTCGTCTCGTGTACTCGCGTGGAGTGAGCTGTCCTGTTGGTGGGCTGTGACTGCTGCGTCACAGCCCGTGAGGTTTTAAGTTGGCTCCAGACCTCGCCGACCAAATTGACTCCCCTGCCAAGGATGACGGCAATATGGTGGGATACTTGGGACGTACCTTAGTTAATTATGTGTGGAGGCGAAGGATATTCAGCCTCTCCTCCACAGTGAGAGCTCGAGGCCGCTCCTGGGCTACAAAAGCTATGATCCGTCATACAAGGCAAAGCTAGGGGCTGTATGGTTTTATGGCGGTGCCGCTCATTTCCTGACCGAGCGTCAGGACCAAAACTTTGGGTGTAAATTATAGTTTTATTGTATTTTATTAAGAAAACCCCTGACAAATCATGATTCCCTTATATTTTGATGGTGATATATGTGATTCAAAGTGTTAAACTTGTGTATCTCACACGGTGGCCATCGGGAAATGCGTGGTTTGTCGCACAGGTGATACATCTCGTAATACATACTTTTTGCCCAAGTCCCAAAAATTGCAGAAGAACACGTTTTTATGACAAATTTTTAATAATTGTGAGATTTGCCTGCCTTGTCGTGTGTTCACGCGAACGGTTGAGTGTCGTCAATATCGGTTGATCGAAACCGGGTTGCGCGGCACGCCGTGACTTCAAATAATCGATGCACACAATCTAACATATTGATAATGACAGGCTACTTCTTGTTGAGGTGATTTTGAGCCCGTCTTGACAACTTTCGCGGATCACTTTTCGGCAAATATTGTGGACCACGTCCCGAGAGTTGCAGACATCAACCTCGCGTCCTAAGCTAAGCCTACATACAGATTTCCATATAAATCGGTTCAGCCAATCCTGAGATCTGATAAAAACCACTGTCGATGCTCTAATGCACTCTTAACTGTATTAAATGCAAGAGCATTGTATTTTAGTAGCACTTCGGGAACGCAAATTATTCTGGCCTTGAAATCTTGTTCTCTAGACAATTCTATTCGCATTATGACTGTATAGAGATCTTGTCATAATTCTATTTGAAAACTACGGTGGGAGCCTCATGACCATTTCTGCACTATCTATCCTTACCGCTTGGCCATTTACTGAAACTATTTTACGCACATTAACTGCGTCGCCCTCTGCTTCCTTTTCATTCAGCACGCGAAGCCAGTGCCTGGCACTTTTCAAGGGTTTCGCAGGCAACTGAAATTACAATCAATGTAGTATTTTTAATGCGTGCTCGGGTAGCTTTATCGTCGAATTAGTTTCAGCGTGATCACTGAATCTCGCAAGCTTCTTTTGTTGTCCAATCCGGAGAAATTCGGAAAATGCTGTTTTGCTCACAGTTTTACAAACTGAACCTGAAAACGATAGCACAAAGGTGATTTTTCGTTTTCAACGGTGCAACAGATCGATGCTTATCTATATCGTCCCATGAATCCTCGGACCACATATGCATTTGAGAACTCTCGAGAGCACGAAGTGAGGAAAAATGTTTGGCAGCTTATAAGATGGTCGCTGGAATCACAAATCATTGTGTTCCAGCAGCTCAAAATTTAAATAATTATTTTTAAAAATTTAATTGATTTTTTATAAAAAGCGGCTATGGTGGCGCGTAAGACAGCGATGGGTATCAATTGAGCATCCCACCCTGGTTCACTCGAAGTCACGGCAAGGGCCGCACCAGGGAGGTCCCCAACAGTCCCTGCAAATGCAGTAGCTGCCGGCTCCGGGGACCAAGATGCGCATGAATCGTATTTCCTTGAATGGTAACATCTAGGGAATAGTCGTCAGGGCGGCGAGGGAGGGGCCCAAGGTGGTGGATGGAAAACCGAAGATTGCTGTGAATGAGACTGGTACAGTTTTATATAGTTTGGTCATTCGTTTTTAAATAGATTGATTGGTTAAAATACAACAAATCAGCCAATCTGAGTTCAGAGGATGGCCGTTTAATGCAAGCAACTGCTCTTTTCTCAACTGGCCAATTGGCTGAAGATATTATTATTGCTTTGATCGGCTTTACGTCATGCTTCTTGAATGCTTGTTCATTGGTCAAAAGTTGTCGTGTTTGAATCAAGACCTTTTGTTAGCCCTATTTGATCTAAGAAGGTAATTGCTTGACAAATCATTAATTATTGCAGGTTATCGGGGTGAGCCTGACGGATGCACATAGAAACAACATTTGAAGTAGCTGGAGGTCGACTTTCGTCCCATGAAGGTTCACAATTCAAAGTTAAGCCAATAAACAAGGAGCAAGAAAATCTGTCAAATGAAATAGATATCTGTTCGATTTTTCTGGCCTCTACTCTCCTATAAGATTAAGTGAACAGATTTTCTGCAATTTGTATGACAAAAGTATAGACTTGCAAGCGACAGTACAATAACATGCATTCCTTGAATCCATATAGTTTTGTTTAATCTTTGCAAAATGGCTGCGTGTGTTGCGTTCTTTGAGTGGTGCGGGGAGCCGGTACGTCGGTGTTGTCTTCTCCGGCCACACAGACGGAGCGAACGTTGAACCACGGGGTCCGCGTTGCCCAACACAGACACGAGGGATCCAAATCGAAACTGAATGCATTAGCCAGGGGGCACCAAAACGGTGTAACCACCCGTTATTCGGATAATATGCAAGATCGTGCAGCATGAACGGAAAGCGCGGGAACTGTAGCGGGGTTGTTGGGCTCCATGAACGCACACATCAGTCGGCGCTTGGCTCTGGATTAGGTTGGAATTAGCCGGGTTGTTTCGGTATTGCGAACCTGTCGGTGTTTGAGATGCATACGAAGCACAAATTACCCACGCCATCGAGGCTTGTGCCAGGGTGATATCCTGCAACACCAGCAAACTCATCGCAGAGCATAAAAGACCAATGCTACACGGCATTCAATTATACAACTGTGCGCGCTTTCCGAGCTGGTAGATACTGTAGGTTAGTTCCACGTCAAGCCCACGACTAACAGCACTATCTAAATATCGAAGGCTACATCAACCACTCGCGGAGGAACGACCATTTGCCGTGCTGGCGCCAGCTCCTCCGACTAGAGTAATTTTTATTGTACGCCCTCCGCCATCTACACGAACAAGAAAGAATGGGACTTTTCACGAAACAACGGTAGTCGAGTAAACACAAACAGTGCCTCTAAGGCATCAAGGGACAAATGGGCGGTTCGGCGTCGTCTTATGTCAACACCCTTGAAACCTTTCTCCTCCTTCGTCGTCCGACGGTTTCAGCGGACAAAGTATATATTTTGCGTACTGTTTCCAACACGAATGTTTAAGTTGAACCGCAAGCGCTATTGCCCGCATAGACCTAGATTAGAAAATTTGGGCATACGACGGCCCGCCCCAAGGCTGACATTAAGGAATGTGGCACGCTGTGCCTGTTCCTTACTCTGTATCCCCTCAACATTGACAGTGACCCCGCTTACATCGACCTATATCTTGCACTGTACGAGTTCCATTGAACAATCAAATGCCTGGCTGAAGGCACGAATTTCCCTTCGAACGGTGTGCTTCATGTCCGATTCCCCGCATCATATTGACTATTCTTCTCGCGCAGAAATTTTCTGGAATTCCGCATGTGTGCTAGTGTGGTTCGTTTGTGTGTTTTTCGCGACTTGAATGACGCCTCTGTTTATCTGCCGTGCATGCTTACAGTCACCTACCGCTTAAATGCGAAGTGATATCACCACCCAATAGGCCCTCCGTGTGTTTTTTAACGCAAGAAATTTAATAGTGTTTTTTCTACGCAAGACTCGTATTTATAAGTGGTGCATGCATTTTATCACCAACAATTTAAAGCTGCCAGGCATGAATTCATTTGCAATTTTAGTATGACCCACGGAAAATGACAAAGACTTAGCGACAAGGAGAGACTGGCAATCCTCCTGGCCCTAGAGGGCCCTGGCCCACCAACCAAAATGTCCTTGGCGGAAGACTACGGTGTTTCCGAAGCGGCTATTAGGGGAACACTGGCCAAAAAGGACAAAATTATGGAGCGAGTTCAGGGTTTGGCTCCGGCCGTCCTCGAGAAGAGGCGACGGGAAGCACAAGCCAAATTTCCAGAGATTGAGGAGGAACTCCTTCAATGGACAAAAGGAATACATCTAACTAAACTGTAATTGTGTGTTGTAACGCCACAGGGTCTATGAAAGTTCCGAGTACTATAATCGGCTAATCGATTCAACCTGTATGCATTATTGGCCAGAAGTGGCCCACGCCATATATGAACCAAAAAAAGTATGGGTAGACAGCGTTACCGCTGTTCGTTGGGTACATGAAGTTTTTGAACCATTCATTAACGAAATGAAATAAACGCAATTACTTCTTATTGCTGACAATGCTCCGGCGCATAAGTGGCCAAGTACTAGTGGTAGCCTTAGACTGGAATTTCTTCCGGGAAATTGCACCTCTTGGAAACAACCGTGTGATCTAGGGATAATCGCGGCATTAAAAAACGCTACAAATTCCTAATGTTGCATGAAGTTATTAAGCAATTCGACTGTCGGACTTGGAGAGGGAGAATGCGCGATTGCGAGCTAGCCGCATGCGCCCTGGAAAACCTGGACTTGCTGAGGGTTGTCGCCCTAATCTTCTTGATGTCGTAACAGTCCTAGTTCAAGTCTGGTCTTTAATAACACCAGCCACCGTTTTCAATTCATTTAATAAGGCCAACCTCCGCCAAAGCCATGCCGCGCCATGTGCTGCTGTGACCACTGCTGATGCTTCGAATGACGAGCCAGATACCGTCCAAGCGGCATCGTTTCTTGATCGCTTTTCCAACATGACGCTGTCGGACATCGACTACTACCTTACCGTTGACGATCGCTCCTCGCCGGAGTACATTGACGCCATCATCGACGAATGTAATACGCGATTCGGATATAGGCGTTAGATGACCGTATTGTATGACACGCATCATAATTAGACATGTTTTTTGTATGCTAGACCTCAATTTTTGTCTGTCAAAATGGTGTCCTCAATATGTCGTTGGCAACTGGCTTTATGGGGTTTTGGGACAAAGTCATCCCTTGGGTCAAAGGCTATTAGTTAAAAACTAGGTAAAACCAAGGCTATAGTTAAAATTAGGTAAAACCAAAATTTTGGTCATCCAAGCCAAACTTCAACAATATAAACAGAAATTCTTACTTTATGGTCACAAAAATTGCAAATTCAATGTACTTTATCGTTTCGAGCACTAACACAGAATTATGTCCACGTACAACCTTTAGCAACTATTTAATTTTTTAAATAGCTTATTCGAGTAGTGAGTGCATTTACGAAAATGGACTTGAACGGCCAAAATTGGTACAAGGCGAGCAAGCACAACGGGACAAAGTGCTAAAAATGCGGCGCATTCCGTCGCACTACATGCCCTGAGCGACTGATTATCAAGAATGGACAAGCTATGACGAAGTGCGATCATAACTGCGACCTACTTCAGTATATAGAATTCAACAATTGCACCTCAATGAAAATCATTCATAACGTCCAATATTCAGCAAACATGACGTGCTTTAGATTTGAGCCGCTCGTCGCTCCAAACAGCGAGAGTGTCGGTGTGAAGTCACGGTTCAATGGCCGCTGAGTTCTTTTTTCGTTTACCTCCACGGGATGCCTTCGGATCCACTGAGGAGCGGTGGCCATTTCGGTTCCCGAGGCCCTGTACGGCCACATACTTTACTAGGGAAATGGCTAAATGGTTTTCGCTAAAACAGCGAGTAATGTCTTGTGCAATGTGGGGTCCGTTTGTGCACCCGCATCGACACCGAGAGTCAGGTCAAGAAGCATGCTGGACGTAGGGTCTAGGCAACACGTTGTCGAGTTGCAGAAATTTCTGCTGTCGTTTTTGTCCAAAATTTTGAGTGATAGCACTATGGCGAAGGAATAAATCGCTCAAGTCTTTGACAAGCGGCAAGTCCCAGATATATAATTTCAGGACTATTTCCAACCGGACGCATCGCATATGTTGTACCAGAATTTTGCCCCAATTCCGGCAGTGCCCAGCCGTCGTCACCGTAGCTTTCCCCGCCGCCACCGTCGCAGTCGTCGGCTTCGCCACTCCGCTAAGACGCTATTCTTGCTCTCTTCGTCGCCGTTGTTGCTGCTGAGCAAGCTCTTTGACAGCGATCACGAAAATGACATCAAGGCCGAGTATGAGAACATCCTTGACGATTTGCGCCTCACAGCGGCGCACGCTGTGAGCACGATCGGAGTGGTCGCAGCTACATTTGGCTGCTTCCCAGTACAGAATTCGGTGCGACCTCCTCCAAAGCTTCACTGCAGTACCAAGGAGTGCTCCAAGCACTGCACGACGTCTTGCTGGACGAACTACTTCATGCAACCCACCGCACGCACCAAGACGTGCGTGTTGTGCCGCGCACGGATCCGGCACAAGTCTGCTGCGGCGAAAGCCAAGAAGGCCGGTGCACCGCAACTGGCGCCACTGCCACACCAAGATGACGAGCGGTACTACGACGTAGCCGTCGGAACGATGTAAGCCTGGTGCTACGACTTACTTCATTGGTTCAACGGGCTCTCCGAGCTCGGGGCCACCCACTACACGACATGGGCAGTTCCGGCACGCACACGTGACATGCACAGCCTCGTGAGGGCCGCCGTCGAGGCCGTCGGTGATATCACGCACTACAAGTTGTCTCCTCCAAGGCCCCGCACCACTCCGCGCGCACGAGTGCGGTCCAGATGGGCTACGTTCGGAGCCAAAGCAGCTCGAAGCGTCGGTATAGCACCTTAGTGGAGCTGAAGCGCAATACGAACCCCTGTTGCAAGCCAGATTGCCATGGACGTTTGTCCGTCAGCATCACAGCTCATCATACCGTGCTGTATTATGGCCGGGAGGAAAGCTCGTCCCCTGCGAGGCCTGAGCTTAAGGCGACGGTCGCGGCAATGGCTGTGCTACTTTCGCCAAGCCAGATACGAACGACACTTAGGCGGTCAGGTGTACGCCCCCTTCCCTCACACCACCGATTTGCTACGAATCTCGACTGAGTCGTGCGCAAATCTATTTTGCAATAAGTATGTATTCGTTTCCACGTCCGCCCTCGTTTCCGAGCTGCCGAGTCTCACTGGGCAGCAGCACGTTATTGAGGGCTCCAATGTCAAGTGCGGATACATAGTGCTCGACGCTCTCGTGCGCGTGACTTTGCACGACGAGAGCAGCCTCGCGCACGTCCAAGAGGCGGTTGCGAAGCCACGCACAAGACGAACGGCACGCTGCGCGGCAACATAACGGGGGCGAACCGCCAGTTTGTGTTGTACGCATCATGGTAACTTTTCGTGGGGAAGGTTATCCTGAGTTTTCCACGTACCTTCAAGAGAATGGTATTGGACACGTCAATTGTAGTTCAGGTAGCATAATAACAATTAAACTAGATACCGAGGAGCTACAAGTAGCCTTTATTGCGATGTAGTTCGCAGAAGCTATCGCTCTGCCTGTGGCATCTTGATCAAGCCATTAAACGGCGTATTGGTGACTCCAGCCTCCCATGCCTCGACAGCAAAGCCCACGAAATCTCTGCTCGGTTCCCTATCATCCAGTCCGAAAAGGAATTCGTGCCGACGGGCGTCAAGACGCCCACCGGCGGCCACGTCACCAGGGTGGATGTCCGCAAGGGCATTTGCGATCTCATGCGCGACCACTACACGTATCACTCCTAAAACTGGTTTTCGTTCGACGGCAGCCTGCAAGGGAAGGCCAACGCCATCTACGAGTTCTGTCTCCAGGAGATGTACGAGTACTGTCTCGGACTCGGTCTCCGGTATCTCTAGATTTACCTCTATCGCAACTGGTACTGTATAGTATTTTGCCGATGTTACTCAAGCAATGCATGCGTATGTACTGTCCCGAGCAGTGGACCAAATGGGCGCGGACTGAGCTACCCGACGCGATACCTCTGCTTCGGATGTACATCATGACGGAGGCACACTTCAGAGCGCTTAACGGCAAATTCCTTCGGGACCTTGCCCGTGCTCGCCTCAACCACCTTGTGCACGACATGGCGCGGACGCCGACGCGTGGTACGCGACGAAGTACGAGCAGGCTTCGTGTACCAGAGGCTACTACGCCCTCCAATCGTGGGAAGGTCAATTCGACAAAATGTGGCTTGAGCACGTCGAGACCACCTGCTACAGCAACTTCTCGGGCGTAATGTACATTACTGACACGGTGAATTGGGTGTGCTCGTGTGAAAGCTATCTCCACTCGGAGTTCCTTCTCTGCAAGTACCTCGTGCGAGACTTCCGAGCGCAACATCCCGAGACAACAAAGGTGCCGTATTACTTGATGATTGTTGACTGATTAAAGCATAGCGGTTTGCGCCGTGGTTCTCTCGGCCGCAACATACCTACGTGTGCTTCTCCACTGAGACGGCCAGCCACCAGCTTAACCTTCATCAACTCCGAGCGGACCAAGACGCAGCTTCTGCCATGCGGGCGTCGCAGCTAGATAAAATGGCGGAGGCAGTCACGTACTTCACGACGTATATGCGCAGTGTCATCGGCTACTCAAAGCAGTTTCAGCTCTGCGTGCAAATGCTCCAGCCCGTTGCAGCCGCCGTAGCAACTTTGCAGCATCAGGGCTCCTGTAAACGCCGTCATTCACAGCCATAGCACTGCGTTAATACTGTACGGCACCTAAATGCACCAATACACGACACTTTCCCTTCGACAATTTCTTTATTTCTTTGAACGCCCACCAGGCACAATGCCAACGCCGCTTTAGTTTTTACTTTGATCCGCGTTAGACTCGTTAGGGGCTTCGTGGTATCACTACGTTCGTGACCCCCACGACCGTGGCAAACCCTGTGGTGTTGTCGATATTGACACCGGCCGGAACAATGGCTTTATTGAGGAGGATAGACGAAATCGTCGTGAAGACGACCAAGAAGGCGTTCACGAGCAAGTTCTTGAGGTACTTGCGCATGACCACGTGACCTTGACACTCGGTTTTAGCCTCGTAGATCAAGTCTTCGTCGTCCGTGTTGAGCTCGGCGAACACACAGCTGCGGATTTTTTCGCCGTAGACATGGCCCATCTACATCGTTACGATGCGCTTGGAGGCCTCATGGGTGCCAGCAGTGTACGTGGCGGAAATGCACTGCATGACTAACTATCTAGAGACAATCGTTGAGGAATGTTCGGCCAAGCACGAGCGAGAAGTTAATGGCCTTCGCGAAGCCGTAGCCAACGAACGCATCGACGACGTTCAAGTCGACTTGCGACCACGCCAGCTTTTCGCGGAATCTCACAGACGTCTCACGCTCGTGGTCTCCTTCGAGGATGAGCGCCTTGATCTGCGCCGGAGCAACGCGGTGCGTTCCTTCTTCGTGACTTCTTTGCCTTTGGGGTCGTTAGCTGCCAGCCAATCTTCCAGCAGCATCGCCACCGTCTTGTCGTCCTAGGCAACGCATGAGTACAAGCCAGGCCAGCAACGGACGCACGTACGTGTGAGGGTGATGCAACAAAAACGACAGTATGAGTTATGAGTTTGAGGGGACTTATTCCGAAATCCATCCATTTGCAACACCCGTGCGATTTCGTCCTACGAAAGTTCGTTTGTTGATAGTACAAGGACATCCTGTCCTACTTTCAAACGAAATTCAATGCACGGGGACTGAGGCGCCCGGCCCGCCAATTCGAAGTAAGATCGAAGTTGCCATGATACCCGAATATTTTGTCAGCGAATCCCATGACAGTGCATTGAATCGCATGTTGAAGTAATGCGGACATCGCGAGCCCAAAAAGCGTCCCCTCCACGCCAAGGTGCTGCGGCCGCGGCCGCGGCCACCCCAAGGACGTGTGGCTGAAGGCATTGCCATAAGGAATAGTTTTCTGCTTTCACGTGTCCACGTGTTATTGTCACAGATCTACACCGTCAAATTTTTTCCAATCGCATCCTATTTGTTCGTCGTTTTCATTCAATTCATGAGCTGATTTGATGCCTATTATGGCTAATCAATGTACAACATTCATTGCGTACTCATACTTCATAGCCTGTATATAAATATATTTTTTGCGCATCATGTTACACAGGATTTTTCTGATCGGGGGGTCTTACATTTTCGTACCCACTAGACCTCAGAATCAAATACACATGTGCTGCAAAAATGGGGCAATGCTATCTGGGAAAGCATGTACTTTAAATGTCGAAGTAACTGATCACAAGCGTATTATATCCCGAGTGATGGAGTTCGTGCTTTGAAGATTTGTATCCCTCTGAGAGATTGCATTAAATCGGAAATCGTGGAGAAAATGGACTGTTGCTGTGTAGTGTACAAGTAACTGCGTCTCAAACCATAATAATTTCCTACGCCATCAGAACGATTTGGATAGTGGTCAATACGACGCACCCTGGCCAATTGTCTTGGCGCAAGTTAATATGTCGGTGCCCCAGAGATAAAACACTTCATTTCGCGATGGTGCTCTACGTTAGAAGTGTAATCGAGCGCCTCGAGGGCCAGACGGCATCCAACCGCTACTTCATGGAAGAAAGCTTGACAGACTACGGGAACGTCATCAAGCAGGACGGGGAGCCCGATAACCACGTCAACCACTCATAGACAAAGCTCTTGAAGACTCGAGCAAGGACAGCTTCCGCGTGCTCACGATCTGTTACCCAGGCGAGTTTGGCATAGTATGGTATGTCGTTGAGGTGGCGCTCCCCGCTCGCAGGTCCGAAGGCCGTGGTCGAAGATCTAGGTGCTTGCCCAAAGACGCCCTCTTCATGGCAATCACCGTCCTCAAGCACTACCAGAATTACGAAAAGCATGTGCTAACTTCGTTGCTCCCACGTTCGAGAAGCTCGTGCTTAAAGTGCTTGAGGTGGCCTCCCTATTGCTCTACGACCGCTTCGTCACGCCTTTTACGATGGCCGCCCTGCGCGAGTCTGGGTGTACATTAAATCACTACCTCTATGCGCTGTATGTATTTGACGTCAAGTTTCAGCCAACCAACCGCCCGACCGGCCACTTTGCCGAGTCTAAAACATTTTTGTCGAAATCACAAGATGTACAGTGTTAAGACCGAGGCCGCCGTTTCACTCAAGGGCCACTGCACGGGCATGAGTCGTTCATCATCAGGTCGGTGTCCGTCATCACCATCTTCCGTGAGCACGAAAATGCCCACCATGACACCCTAAAAAAATGGGGACGGTGCTAGCTAATGGCGCACACGGCGAGCAGTGCATCAATAGCGGCATTGCGTGTCCTAGTCGACAAAGCTACTACGGCCTCAGCTTCGAATTCCGAGTCATTCGTCCGAAGAAGAAGCCAGTTTATAGTGGTCTTGATCGCGACGATCTCGTTCGCGAACGCAATATGTCGGCCGACCGCGTTGATGTGGAAATCTTTTTTGGTTGAGTATGCCTTTTGCGGACGATCTCATACGCTACATTTGTCTGGGGACTTAAACGCCAAAATTTGAACCAGCACATGTTGTTCTATATGACTAACTTCCACCTCCAGATCATGCCTCTCCGCGCAGAGGATGCCGCCTTTTACACATCTGTACTTGCGTGCTACGAGCGCGTTGCAAGCGAGGCTTGGTTCTCAATCAGTAACTATCTATTTCGTATATAATGAAATCAATTCGGAATTTACTGCACAACTGGGAAGGTATTTGGTCTACGACGAACTTTTTTAGTTTTTCATAATTTTGTATCCAACTCGCACAGTTCATTCTTGCGTCGAGGGAAACGAAGGCACTTGCGTTTTATAACAGAGATTTACCATGAGAATGTGCATATGATTAGGATGCCTACTGTATCTGGCCATTTTAAACAAGGTTTTGCATCGATTCAAAAAGTGGACGAGTGAAACCGAACTGAGAGCAGTGATGCGACGAAAATAAT
>JNBR01001557.1:0-24160 GCA_002081595.1 Achlya hypogyna | reverse complement strand
CAAGGTGGCTTTGCAGCAGGCGCCGGTCCTGCAACTCCCCGACTGGGAGCGCTCTTTTGTGGTGGCCACGGATGCCTCCGGGTTCTGCTGCGGCGCCGTCTTCGCCCAGCTGGATGTGAACGGTGAAGAGCGCCCGGTGGCGTTTCTCTCGAAGAAGTTCGGCGTGCACGAAGTCGGTTGGCCAGCGCACGAAAAAGAGTTGTTTGCGATCAAGTTGGCCCTGGAGAAGTGGCGCCATTACTTGTACGGTCGCCACTTCGAAGTGTACACCGACAACTCGGCGTGCCAATGGTTTCTTCAAACGCCAGTGCTATCGGCGACGATGACACGCTGGCTAGACTTTTTTAGCCGCTTTAAGTTTACGTTGCATCATCGCCGTGGCGTGGACAATGTGGTCGCCGATGCTCTCTCTCGGCCGCCTCAGCGGTCCCAACCTGTCGTACACGCGTGCTTGGTAACGGTGTTGGACGGTGTGCTTGAAACAGCTCAACAGCCGAGCGAGCCGCCGACAACGGTGCCGATCCCGCACGTCGTCACTATCAACTCGGCGGCCGAAGTGCAGTTTAACGCGGTCGCCATGGATGCTGACCTTCGAGGCCGACTCGTGACGGCCACCGACTCGACATTCGACGACGACTCCAAGTCCCGTCGACACAAAGGATTAACGTTTGTGCGAGCGGCAAACCATCTTTCTCGTTTGTGCATTCCCAACAAGCCCGAGCTGCGCGGCTTTTTCATCTCACAAGCGCAAGACACGGCAAGCACGGCTCACCCCAGGTCGCGCCGCACATATCTTTTGCTGGCGCAATGGTACTACTGGCCCAAGATGAAGGACGACGTGGCCCTGTACGTCGCGACATGCGAGACATGCGCCCGGTACAAGTCGAACACCGTCCGAGCTAACGGGTCCCTTATGCCGATCCTGACGCCACCAGAGTGCTGGCACACGATCTCCATCGACTGGGTCACCGGCCTACCGGTGTCGAAGGGCTACGATGCCATCATGACGGTCGTTGACAAGTTGTCCAAACGCACCAAGTACATCGCGACAAACACGACTGCCATCGCGCCCGAGACGGCCATCTTATTCTTCGATCATGTCGTCCGCCACCACGGCCTGCCGGCGGCCATTATCAGTGACCCCGACCCCAAGTTTACGAGCACGTTTTGGCGCGAGCTGATGAAGATCATGGGCGCCAGCAGTGCATGATAACATCGGGCCGGGCCGAGTCCGAGGGCGCCACAGAACGACAAATTCGGACGCTTGAGGATTCGCTTCGCTGCGAGACGTCCTATTTGGGCACTGACTGGTCCGATCACTTGGCCACCATCGAATACGTCCACCAAGCTCTAATCCAGACGTCCACAGGCGTGTCGCCGTTCGAACTGGACACTGGTCGCGTTCTCCGCAACCCTCTCTTGCCTTTGGACACGCTCAACGCTCTGGTTGTGGACATGGCGCAACATCAGCAAGACATCATTGCCCGTGCTCAAGCGAACTTGCTGCAAGCGCAAGCCCGCCAGAAAAGGTACTACGATCTCAAGCGGTCCTCGCTCACGTTTGCCGTGGGGGAGTGGGTGCTCTTGGCCACGAGAAACATTCCACTTAAGAACTCTCAACTCGCCGGCCGGGACGAAAAGAAGAAATTGGTTCCACGCTTCATTGGGCCTTATCGCATTGTGACGATGATCAACGCCAATGCGGCACGACTCGCCCTTCCCGCCAACATGAAGTTGTTGCATGACGTGTTCAACGTAGATCGCCTCAAGAAGTATCAAGAGAACCCGGAACAGTTTGCACAACGACCCATTCCGAAGGCTGTGCCAGTTATACTTGAAGACTCCGAAGAGCTCCACATCGTCGTAGCGATTTTGGGCCGGCGTAAGCGCAACCGCCGTGTGGAGTACCTCGTCAAGTGGCATGGCTTGCCGGATCATGAATCGACTTGGGAGTCCAAGCGAAACATCAAGCACGTCAGCCACTTCAAGCAGCTCCTCAAAGACTTGACCAAGAGACTCAAGGAGTCAGCCCAAGCTCGCGCCGTCGGGGGGAGAATGTAAAGGCCACAGAGGCAAGCACTGATGTCACTCAACATCATCCAAGTTCCACCTGCATAAATGTATATCGAATCTCATAGGGTAGCTAACTGACTAACACGCAATTCATTCTGGAACTTACCGAGTAGGCCCCAAGCTGCTACAGAATTTCACAATACGGCCAACCATATCTACCCATAATTTCGAAGAATCATGCCCTTTTTGGAATTCATGCCCTTTTTGGAATTTGCATGGGAAGTCATGCTTCATTTGGAATTTACCCTGTGTTAATAACCTATGTATATCGCTGGGTTGCGTTGGTTGTTATACTGTGCGTTCGCGACAGGTTCCATGTCAGAAGCTGAACGACGATTATTTGTTTCTGAGTTCGAACCTTTTGCAATGAGTTCCATTCATTTGCAAACGATGTTTGCAAAATACCCTCGGAGATGTTCAGTCGAAATCGTTTTTAAAAGGCACCTGCTCGTTCAATTGCTCGAATTACTTCGCCTTGAGGTTGTCGTTGAGGTCGAGCAGCAGCATGAACGTCTGCAGCTCCTCGTTGACGGTGAACATGTGGTCCATGAAAGCTTCGCCCAGGTGCTCCTTGAGAATGGCTTCCGTCGGGCGCGTTTGCTACTGCAGCTGCTCGGCATGGTGCTCGCAGACGACCAATTTGGCTTCTTCCAGAATCGAAACGTATCCGTTGGTCTTGGTCCACATCTGTGACTTTTGAAATACCTTGGTCTCCATGACGACGTTCGGTGCAATGACGTCCAGAACGACCCTGCTGGTCATTAGGCTGGTTATCGTGAAATCCGCGTACCAATTGGCTTTGTGGCGGTGGTATTCGGAGGGCGAATGTTTGGGGTTGTCGTGGATGCTGTGCTCGAAAAAGACGACGCGATTGTCGGAGACGAACTCGCGGTGAACGAGGCTGTCGTTGAAAGTATAATTGCGGCTGTAGATATAGTCTTTGCTCAATATCTGGGTTCACATCAGTACTCCAACGAGAAAGGTGACCCACAGAGGCATCGAATCTCTGGCGATGGTCCGCGGAGTATGCCACTAAGCTTGAGTGGAACAGGCGGCGGTAGGCGGTTAGAATTTTGTCCAAGCTCACGTAATGGATGCAGCGGTCGCGGTAAATATACTCGACGTAGCCTTTGGAACTGTCAAAAACGAATTCGCGCATGGGTGTCTGGTCTTCGGGGTGGAAGCCTGCAAGCTGCAGTACGGTGTCGGTGTGGTAAAACATGCGCTGCGTAACCCAGTCGCACACAGCGCGTCAGGCAGCATCATCGCCGTAGAGGCCCACCCGAAACCACGTCGGGTGCTCCACCGAGCCCCGCTGTCCATGCGTGAGATACACGTAGCCACGCAACAAGTACAATACCTCGAGTTGCTGATAGACGAACTGGAGC
This sequence comes from Achlya hypogyna, assembly GCA_002081595.1. Taxonomy (NCBI): domain Eukaryota; phylum Oomycota; class Saprolegniomycetes; order Saprolegniales; family Achlyaceae; genus Achlya; species Achlya hypogyna. The sequence continues at coordinate 20,699 of JNBR01001557.1, read as the reverse complement.
CATTTAAACATCGCGTGGTTGAGTGCCTGCTGGCTACGGACGCTGTTGTTGAGATCCTTGTTCGCCTCCTGGCATTCAATAAGGTCCTGGCGCATGGCGCGCTCAACATGGCTCCATGGAAGTAGAGTAGGTCGCGCCCTTTTCCGTGCGGCAAGGTCACTCTCGAACTCCACGACTCGTGACCGGAGAAACTCGAGCTGCTGATTGACCTTGCGTCGAAAGTCGCGCTGCCGGTTCCGCTTTAAGACGCGCTTAGCCTCTGCAACTGATGTGCGAGGGCTATCAGGAGGCGGCGATTCGCGGGGACTTTCTGAGGACGACGGGTCACGGCAAATCGATGACAACTCGATTGTAGTTAAGTCCACTGCCTCCATGCCGATTTTGCTCATAGCTCAATGCCAACAACTGCACAAAACAAAGACAAAACCTGTCGCATTGCTACTTTTTAACGCTGAAAGAATCAGTTAAATGCTGGATCGGTTAATAGCTGGAAAGGCGGCAATCTGGATATGCCATGGTAAGAGCGGGTACGACTTCCCAGCTCAAGCGGGTATCGATGGATGCACGTCAAAACGTACTCGAATAGGCAGCAATGCTCTCTGGCCAAACAAACGCTTTCAAGGCCGGCACTGGCAAGAGCCAGTCAAAAGGAAATGAAATGATGCGATGCGATGGTGACGGGAAAATGCAGTATGCGATGCGGTAGCGAGGAGATTGCTCATACGACGCTTGTCAAAGGTTGGCGCAAAGCTTTGGCACCGACTACATCGAACTTGAACTCTCTTTTTGCAAGCCAAGGCGACCGTTCTCGAAGGAAGCGCCCATGGAGAAATGGTCAACCAGCACTCACCGGAGGTGGCGATGTTGGTCTGTCACCCAGGTCATCCCATATGTCCCAGATCTGGCGACAAAATATGACTACACGCAAGCCAATCGACTAAAATGGGACTTGCCCAGCGGCAGCATGCTCGGCGGCAGCCCTTGGCCTAAAATCACTTGCTGCTCATTCTGTCTTGTGCTGTGATCCAGTGGTGACTCTGGGTGTCGATGATTTTCTAGGCTCTAAAAGAGATGAAATTTAGTCGAAATACCAGTCGATGCGATTTGGCCATGATACGTGGCATTGGGCCATCTGGTGACGTCTACGAATGGGACCGGCGATGGTGGAACACGAGGCAGAGCAGAGCAGTATGGTGATGGACGCGACGAGAGCAAGCTGCGTGGACGAAACGACGTCGGAGGAGTCGTGTGACGAGGTACCAGCGGTGGCTGAGCGCCGGCTCAAGCGAGACAAGCAACGCGATTTCCGGCGCAAGGTTTCACACCAGCTCGAGTTCCTGCGGTCCCGCGTCGCAGCTCTGCAGACTTCGCTGCGCGCAGCGCGTGCAGAGAAGGCCATGCGCTTGCCGTGGGCCGAAGTTGCGAAAGCCATGCGGCAGGACGTCGTAGCAACTAAGGGCAAGCGAAAAGCGCTGTTGGCGCAGGTCGAAGACCACGTGGAGCTTGCTGAGGCCATGTACAAGTGGGTGCAGTCGCTCTCGCCCGAGGTACGAGACCAAGCGCGTCGTAAGCTCATGTGCGATATAGCGGCCGCTTAGCAAGTATCCTGTGTGGTTTAGTGTTGGCCTCTGTGGCAACGATATCAGTCGACGGGCAGCGATGGATTGGATTACCCAGCACATGTACTATCACACACCTACGATTCTCCATCTCGCGGGCTTCCGCCCCGACATGCAAATGTCGTCGCAAGAATTTGTCTTCGACACCTCCAAAGGCTACATCGAGTATGTATACACGGACCGCCGGTTCCATCGCGCAGCGCTCCATCAGGTTCTCGCTGCCTACCAGCGCCTGTACTACGCCAATTCGGTCGACTTCGTCGTTGCAGGGCGCAAGGTCATGGACCAAGGAGTACACCCGATCACATATACACCACCAATGGAGCACTGTAGGACGGCATGATTTACAGCCGACGTGAGCCCAAGAACGAGAACGTTGTGCATCGCGAGTTCGTCTCGGACGACCGCATTGTGCACGTTCAGCACAGCATCCACGACGACAGTCGGCACCCGTTAGGTGCCGTGCACCGCCACCGCACAGCGTGGTACGCAGTCGGCGTGAAGATGCCTGTCGAGTGGCTGGCTTAGGATCGTGCTGGACGTGGTCGGGCCGAATGTCGTGATGGAGACCAAGGTGTTTCACAAATCACAGTCGTGGACGGTCGAGAAGGGGTACGTATCGCTTGAAGAAGAAGCGGATATTGTCGGGTACTTTGACGACGGCATGGACCGCGACGACTTCGCTATGCTCCCGACCTCGGTGCAAGAGAATCACTTGCGCCGACACATGGGAACGACCTTTCCGCGCTGCATGAACACGCTCAACTGCGAGCTGGAGCAAGCAATGGCCCAACTCCACCTTGAAGATGCAGCATCATTTGACACCGCGGACACCGCCATTTTGGATCTTCTATGACTAGCACGTACCACCGCCTTGCATAATGCATTTACTCATGACATCAATGGCTCGGTGCACAAGACGACGTTTTGGAGAGGAAATTGGTCTTTTGGGGTAGCTCCAAGTACGCGTTCCCGATCCGTAGATTTCCTACATAAATTGATCGCAAACGCGGCGGTGGTAACCTGTTAGCAAGATATCAGGTTTAGGGTACCAAGCCCTAACCCTGAAAACTATTAGTTGCTCTAGATGCGGTGCTACGTAGCACTGCAAAGGCTTACGATTGTGTGGTGCTTAAATCTAGCGTCGCATCTCACTCAGAGGTATTCCACCGTTGTGGCTTCGCGGGCTGCGTGCTCCCGCAGTACTTGGTCGAGCTCGTAGTTGAGCGTCTTCATGCAGCGCGGGTACGTCTTGGCCATATGATGGCGCAACTGGTCCTCCTGCACTGACAGCGGCAACATGGAAAAGTCTTCGCGGTCCACGGCCGCCCGGTATTCAGAAAAGTACCCCGTAAGCTCGGCCTCTTCTTCAAGAGGAACGTAGCCGCGTTCGCGGGTCCATGCTTGCGACTTGTGAAAGAAGCGCGTCTCCATGACCAAGTCGGGCGCCACGGCGTCGAGAACGATCCTACGAAAGTGATGCCCCGGCGCCGACAGCACGTAATAAACCAGGTAGTGCGGTGGCGGTGAAGGGAGCTCAACGGGTGCTTGTTGTCGTCGTGGACGCTGTGCTGGACGTGCACAATCCTGTTCTCCGATACAAACTCGCGGTGTACACTCCCATCCTTCTTGCTCTTGCGCCGACTATAAATCATGCCTTCGCCTAGCAACTAGACATGGGGCTGGCACCGCATGAAGGGCGATAACCGACCTTTTGATCGAGAACCTTGCGCCCGGCGACAACGAATTCGACTGTGTTGGTGTGATACAAATGCTTGTACGCCGCAAAGACCCGAGAAAGACTTGCCGGAATGAAGCGGCGGTCCGTGTAGATGTACTCGTTGTAGCCCTTCGACGTGTCAAAGACAAACTCTTGTGACGGCGCTCGGTTGTCTGGGTGGAAGCCAGCCAGGTGCAGCACCGTTGGCGTGTGGTGGTACATGTGCAGCGTGATCCATTCGAGTGCGGCGCGCCGGCTGACATCGCTGCCACAAAGGCCCACGTTGTACCACAATGGATACGAGTTGGGTGGCCGCTAAGCCATCGTCAGCGCGAGTGCCTTGCAAAAAATGCACCTCGGTATTCGGGTAGAGCGACTGGACCCACTTGACCATCGACTCGAGAAAGATTGTTTGATCTTGAACGCTGGTACGTAGTTTCTTCTTCGTTCGCTCGACGCACTTGATATCTTGCTTCATGGCCTTGGCAATGTCGAGCCACGACAACGTCATGGCCTTGTCCCGCTTGAGCGTCGTCAAAGTCGCCTCAAGCTCCCCGACCCGGTCGCGCAGGAAAGACAGCTGGCTCGCGACCTTGCGCCGAAAGTCGCGCTGCTTGTCGCGCTTGACGAGGCGCTTGGTCGCGAGGTCGTTCTCATCGCTCGATGTCATCTTCCGATGTGACCAAGAATATCCGCCAATCGCCATCCGTTTAGTTCATCCTCTCGACTAAAGAACTAAAGTCCTGGACGCGTGGCACACTGCGCGAGGCCCACACCCATGACGGGTGGTGCAAAGCTGCTCCATAAAAGTCAGCGCGTGCTACTGCGTTGTACGTCTCCCTTGTAGGACTAGTCTCCCAACGCTAGCAGGTCGATTTCCCCAGCATGGAGTTCATTCCTGCATCATGCTCCAACGGTTGCTTTAACGTCATTGCTTTCAAAATGGGAATGAACGTCTAAATCCACCAAGTGTCATGAAAGACCTTTTCGCTTCATGATGGACAGGTTGCCTCATGTTCGAGCTCAGAGAAATCGTATTACACAACGCGTCTACTTCCTCGTGAGGTCCACTCGCAGCTACTTCATATATGTGCTGTGCCTCGTGTTCGCCAAGTAGTTTGGGTGGCAGCTCCGTCGCCGACTCCATTTTGTGCCAGCATCTGCACGACGCACACCTCGGACGAAAAGTCGTACTTGATATAAGCCAAGCTTTAGGCCACTTCATGCGTTTCCTGCGTGCACTCGGTCTGCTTAAGGTCGCGGTGAATGAAGTTGCATTGGTGTCGTGACTGTCTACCGCGTCGTTTCGCTAACTGCCGTTTCCCGCGAAGAAGGATGAACTCGCGACGACCCAAGGCCAAGCTACTTACAAGGGCATCGTCGCCCAACTTAACGATTCCGACGCGAGAAGAGGTTGTGCTCGAGTTCTACAATCCACATCTACGTGTGAGCCGGGAAGGCGTGGGGCTTAACGTATGATTGCGTTTCATCGTGTGAGTTGTGAGATGCTCCTAGGACTCGGTGAAGCGTGCTCTGGCTGGGCTTGATCGGATCGGCAGTCCGAAGTCTCCGTCCAAGCTTCCCATGACGTTCGTGGACCCTCTTGAAGAGTGTACAAAACGAGACTTGCGCAAGAGCAACCTCCTACACCCGCTGCCGACGTCACCTCAAAAGTCAACGGAGAAGCCACCAGTCCGTTGCCAGCACTGTTTTTCCTCCAACGTTGTGATGCTGCCCTCGTGCGCGTACTGCAACAAGCTCCACGTCTTTTCGGACGTCAACACCAAGGCCAAGCGCTACGCTTTTGCCCTGTTGGAGAAGGAACCTGGCATTGAACCACGGCAGGTACGGGACAGTCTGTGGATCTGTCGTACCAACCACAATGCAGTTGCTTGACTCCGTGTTCGGGTATCTCTACGAGCTGCAGGACCCAGTTGCTACCAAGCGCGACGTACCAATGGTCCTGACTTTGTACGAGTGACTCCCAGTCCCCGAGCTCACGGTGGACCATAGGCCTGATGATGTTATGACCATCAACAGTACGAAAGACGAAGCTACTCATTTGATACGTCATGCGGAAGCGTCACCGACTGCTCAGCCAACGACACGCGATGCCATTCTGGAGCTTAAGCAGGCGCGGGCCAAGGTGGCGACCAAAGTTGCTCTGTCCCAGCCGACGAAGGTGTCCCTCGTGCAATACGTTTTGGATGCCCTTTCACAGCCAAGCTCGGGACCGACGACCTGGACGCGGGAACAGCGCTGGGACCACCAAGACGTGTGCGTCGAGCTGCTCAAGCTCCTTCCAATGGAGGACGTGGACGACGTTGTGCGCACCTACAATGCCTGGAAACACGTGAACGATGTCAACCAGAAGCAGCGCGAGATGGAGCGGGCGTGGAATCAGCGGCTGTTTCAGGTGTCGCCAGACTCGGTACCTTGCTGCAACGGAGTCATGGCCTCATGCTTTGTAGGTGGATGCCGCCGACTCGAACGACGACAACGACTGCGAGACGAGTCGCATCCTTGCACGCCCGTTGACATTGTTTGAGAAAAAGACGCTTCGGGTGCCGGTCACAGAAGAGCACCGGCGTTCGCTTATCGCTCAGCACCAAAGCAGTCAACGGCACATTCGTTCGGTCAAAGTAGATGCAGCGCCCGACGCTCGGCCCCTGTATTTGGCACCCGTCGTCAGCATCAGTGAGGAGGTCGACGACACAGAGACGAACAACGTTCGGTTTGACCAGTTGATCATGAATGCTGAGCGGTACAAGACAACTTCAAGCAACGGCATGTTTCAAATCGACCATCTTGCGCTGTTTGAGCAAGTCGGACTGTCGACTCGCGACATGTCAACACTCCTTGCTTTTGGTACGTGACGGTCCCAGCCCAGGCCTCAGCTCAGACTTAGACCGGCGAACACAGCAAGTGTACTTGCTTGCTGACGAAGGTGACCGCGCGATGCTGCTCCATCTCTCGTCACTTGGACGAGTGGGGTTCGTGGCCGACTGGCTGGGCCGCAATGTCGACAATGAATTATTGCTCATCGCAGCAACGTCAGCAAAAGCGCAGCTGCTTACGACTGAGGAGCGCCGTCTGATCCTCGCAATGGACGAAGAGGACATTCGATACCACTTGAGCCTCTGGAAGCACATGCAGGGGGGCATGAAGCATCTCCATTTCCTGCATCTCAACCTACCCCACCACGAGCGCGAAAAGCTCTTTCGGGTGCCGCGGTACTGGCAAAAGTTCGTCAAGGCTCGCGACGCTAGCATTCAACCGATGCCCCACGCCGTGATCCGGCCGTTCATTTTGCAAATCTACCTTCGCTGCGCGCGCGAACAGGTGGACGAGTACGACTTGTGCGAATTCGTCGTCGAACACATGACACTGTCCTTCGGTGCGGCGACCCAGATGCGCCTTCAAGGCTTCATCACGGCGCTCGAACAGTACTACACCACCGACTCTTGGGTGTTCACTTTTTGTCGCTTTTGCCACGTGCGTCCGTCTTATATTGAAAGCCCTAACCGCGATAGGGATAGGTGACCGAGAAGCTTCCAGCCGGCTGCTTCCGCTTTTACCTTTCGGCGGTGCTGTGCCTCCGCTTCAGTACGCCAAACCGTGCGCAAATGGCCGATTACGTCGTGCCAAAGGAGCTGTTCCATCCGCTGTTGGCGTCCAAGGCCAAGATGGCCTTGCGAGCTATTGCCCAAGACGCCGTCGTCAATGACGATCACTGGATGGCGACGTTCCTGGAGATGCGGACAGTGTGCCCGCGAGCCAAAGGTGTCCAGAGCAGCCACTTGTACGTCGTGGGCCTCGGTGTCTTCATGGACCTCGTGCTATCCATCTGGCACCAAAACCGAACTGCAATGACCGAGGAGATGACGTGGCTTTTTGGGCAGTTTGACACGGACGGTAGCAAAAGCCTGAGCTACGTTGAGTTCAAAGCCTTCATCACGCACTGCAGCGCATGCCTCGAAGAGAAGAAGCGCCACCCCAGTGGACCCTTGATGCAGCGTCGTGCGTCTCTGCATTCGCTTTTGGTAGCAAAGATTCCAGAGAACCGCGCTGCGGCGGCGGCACCGAAGGACGAAAAGGATATCATCAAGCTGTATGCCAAATGCCTCATGCAGTCCGACAAAGACGAGGTCAACGTCGACTCGTTTGTGCTTGGTGGCCTTGATAGTAAGTTTCCATTCAGTGATTGGAAAAAGCTATGAGCGAGTAGATCCACTTATACTTGCTCTCCTTGGGTTCCCGGTGCCCCCGACGCAAACTTCCGCCGCCGGTCTCATGGCCATGCAGCTTGTAAAGCGGGCAGTACGGGCGTACATTCACCGCAAGCGAAGACGAGCGGAAGAGGCCATGGCCCGTGTCGAGACCTAAAGATACTTCCAATAGAAGGCCGTTCTCAGTCGGGCGGTCTGAGCTAAGGGTGGTACTCCAAGATGCTGAAGCCTTGTGGCTCGATCTGCTGATCCGTTAAACCAGAAAGGTTCAAGTAGCCGGCGGCATTCCAAGTTGCTACCATTATGTAGTCTTGCGGCAATGGCGGTCACGCAACTGGGACTACCAAACTTGCGAAGGGAAATCGTCCAGGGTCTGGCGTCAACGTTGCTGGCTGGTGCCCCATCGCGATCCCATACAGTGGGACCCATGTCACCCCAGCGCGTCCCTTCTTGGCATAAACCCGCATGCCCATCCTCCTCCAACCAACTAGTGTATGCAAGCAAAGTCGCCTGGACGCCAGGCACCGGTGCCTCGAGAGCTACCGCCAACTCTTCCTTAGGCTTTCGCTGCGTGCTGCTTGAAGCGGTGGCACCAGACCCTTCCGCCCCAGTCAAATCATATCTGGTCGTGTCCGGATGCGTCGCTATCCGGATGCGTATGTTGATCTTCAATGCATTTCCGATTTATTTCCCTAGAGCAGCGCGGTAGGTCGGGGCGAGGGACATCGGCTCATGGCGCTCGCAGGTCATCCCCCATGCCCAAGGTCAAGACGCGATCTCGCTCCCGCAACGTCGAGGCGGTGGTCTTCCTCCTCGATGACGTGCTTTACGATCATACGGGGACCTTGAGCTTCCTTGCAGTCGAACGCGCGGCAAAACAGCTCGTTGAGGTGCTCCCGCGCTTCTGCTTCCCATGGACCTCAATCATCTGTAGGAAGGAGCGTTTGAGTCGTGGGACGACGCTCATATCGCACTGCGCAAGTTTCGTGAAGCGTTTGGGTATCGGCAGAACTTCCAGCGCTTCATCGAGGACCTTGTTTCGGCGGGGCAATTGACTCCGGTGGCCGGAGACCGAGTTCTGGTAGCCTACAATGCCCGGGCCTTTGTTCTTGGAGCTCCTCATATCCTCCCCTTCCCGCACACAGTCCATACGCTCGAACAGCTTCAAGCCCTTGGGTGCTTGAACCTTCGTGGGACCTCTCTAATAAAGGGTTTGCGTAGGTACAAATTGGGGCTTTTGTGCTCGGGTACGATGGAAGCGCAATGGGAAAAGATTCATGCCCTCGGCATTGCGTCTTGCTTTGATCATGTCATGGTCGTTCCATCGGGAAGCCTCTCCGGCGACGGCAACACGGCGAAAGTCCTCCCAGTACATTCCTAAACAAGTACCTAGTGGCACTAAGCAATGTGCAGGTTATCAAGGCCATGGCGAAAGAGCTTAAAGTACCCGTCTCGAAGATGGCCCTTGTCGGGCGACGTGTCTTCGCGGAACTCAAGGCCGCCAAGCAAATGGGGCTCGTCACAATTCGCATGGTAAACTTCAGCACAGACCACCATAGAACAGCATGTGGTGTAGAAGTACGGCAAGTACGCCCGCACAATGCCTGCAGACGACATGGAGCAACCCGACTACCAAATGTCGACGATCGAGCAGCTTCTTGCGATCTTGAATCTCGTCGAGGAGCGCCGGCCGCGCCCGAACATCGTCGCCCTCGGCGGTGGCACGGGCCTTGCCGTGCTCCTCAAGGCTCTCCGCGACTATCCCGCCGATCTCACGGCTATTGTCACGGGTACCGCATTTCTTAGGCGCTTGTGCGTCATGGCTTGCGTAGTGTTCGACTCGGGCCGCCACTCGGGCACCCTGCGCAAATCTCTCGGGATCCTTCCTCCAGGCGACATCCGCAACTGCCTCGTAGCCCTGTCAGACTCTGGTACTCTTTCCAGGCTATTGCATGCGTACTTACCTGTTGTACAGACCAGCTCATGCACCAGCTCATGAACTACCGCTTTCAGGAGAACTACCTGGAGGGCACGAGCCTGGGCAACCTCCTCCTTGCCGCGCTTACGGACATCCACAAGGGGTCCTTCGACAAGGCGGTCGCGTCCGTGTCTGAAATCCTCAACATTCGCGGTCAGGTGCTGCCGGCCACCTTGGACCAGTCGGAGCTCTGCGCGACGCTGGCCGATGGCTCGACGGTTGTGTCCGAAGTCAACGTCCGTGACCCGGCCAAGGCAGCCCCCATCAAGCGCGTCTACCTTGAGAATGCCGAAAACGTGCATGCGTACCCTGCAGCCGTGCAGGCAATTGAGGACGCCGACATCATTCTCATCGCGCCTGGCGGCTTTTACACCTCAATAATCGCAACGCTGCTCGTCCCCGGTGCGTTAGTTCGGCGAAGCCTCAGCTCACTGTGCGTAGGAATCAAAGAAGCGATCAATCGGTCGTCCGGGGCGGTCGTGTACATCAGCAACGTTGCGACGCAGAACGGGCAGTCGGACGAGTACACCCTACCACAGACGCTCGAGCTTCTCGCCGAGTACATCGGCGACGACGTCATCGACTACGTGATCGCGAATAATGCTGTGCCTGAGAACTCGTCCTTTGCGAACGGCGAGACGTTGCTGCTGCCAACGCAGGCCATGGAGGATGCGGAGCGACCGATTCTAGTGCAGGGCCGCGCCTTCCAAGACATGTCAGCCTTCAACGTCGAGTGGAAGAAGGTACCAATGATCAAACATTGCGGCAAGATGATCTTGAGCATGCTCTACCGCATTATCGAGAAGGAGATGGACGGCACCATGCAGACGCGCACGCGAAGCAACTTCGTTCGCAGTCCGTCGGCTTTCACACCTCGTTACAGCGGTCGAAGTAGCCCGCGCCCCAGCTTCGACGGACAATCGTCGGCTCACACCCCGCATCGGCGAGAGAGCTTGACATGGAAGCTCGGCATCGGCTTTGCTTTTGCAGCAATCGTCGCTATCCAGCACGTACGCACCCGCCCCTGACCCGCTCCAAGTCTTAATCTTATTACCGTCGCTGCTACGCTATGCATCAAGCTCTTATGACAGCTCCTTGTCTGCCAATGCCAATGATAGGGATTTACGTTCACATTTAACGTTGCATGCTCCGAGGCTTACTGCTGTAGACTTCGGGCGGGTGTTGGTCGACAGCAATGTCATGGAGGCGACGACGAGGCTGCCAGGTATAGAGGCGGCACATGCGCTCTCTGTCTTCCTGTTGCTGTCACTCCCACAGCGAGCCCAGTCTCTACGACCACAGGTTTTCAGCCTCTTCCTCACCGTGTTCGTATCTGCAACATGAGCGTCGCCCCGAAAGCTCCGGCCCCGCTACGTGTTCAGGGTCCTTGGTCCTTCCATGCGCCATTGCTTTGGTGCCGTCGGCCGCGCGTCTGCGACGCGGGCGTTTTCTAGAACGGAGATCCGGATGCGAAAGGGGCTCCGGATGCACCACTCGGAACATCCGGATGCGTTATGCGGACGCAGGCGACCGGCCAGTATACAACGTCCTTCGTCTTGGCACCATGTCGACGGCCGCGAGACGACGACTCATGCGCGACTTCCGCAAGCTGCAAAATGACCCGCCGTCCGGCGTGAGCGGCGCACCACTAGACAACAACATCATGGTATGGCAGGCGGTGATCTTTGGCCCGGACGACACGCCCTGGGAGGGCGGAACCTTTAACCTGCTGCTCGAGTTCAGCGAGGACTACCCGAACAAAGCGCCGTCCGTCAAGTTCGTGACCAAGATGTTCCATCCCAACATCTACAACGACGGCCAGATCTGCCTGGACATCCTTCAAAACCAGTGGAGCCCCATCTACGACATTTCGGCCATCCTTACGTCGATCCAGTCGTTGCTGTGCGACCCAAACCCGAACTCACCCGCCAACTCGGAGGCCGCACGTCTCTTTCAGGAAAACCGCCGGGAATACAACCGCCGTGTGCGGGAGATCGTAGAGCAGAGCTGGGCCGCCATGTCCTAAGCCTTGTAGATAGATGATTTCTTTAATGCACTCTTGGCTTAGTACGACGGCGCGAACGGCGCCTTGGCAGACGACGCGATGGACGACTGCAGCATGTTGCTCGTATCCATGACAGGGTTGAAATTGGCGGTCCCCCGCTGCGTGATGGCCGCGAGCTGGATATCGCACCCCAAGTCCCGCAACGCCGCGTACGCCTCGTCGCCACATCCGCGGAGGGGCATCGCGTGCCGCAGCATTGCCTCCACCTGAGGCTCTTCACGCACGAGCGGCCGCAGCTCTTCGTTGCGCACAACCATGTTGCGCAGCGCCAGACTTGCTTGCCTGGTCGTCCGCATAAGATCCTCGAAAATCGAAAGACTTCCGTACCGAAGCAACGGCGAGTTTGCTGGAAAGGTTGCCATCGCCATCGCAATCCACACATGCGCATGGAGACCGACGACCGTCGTGCAGTTGGCGGGGGACCGGAGGCACACAGCCGCGATAGTCGCGCAGGCCATGCTCTGGACGCCCACATCCTGCGCGTGCTGCTGCATGGTCTGCAGGATGGACGGCACCATGGCTGTGACCACGTGCTTGTACTCGTCGACACCAGCAATGTTGCGCAGGAGCCCCAGACTGTGCTTGACGACGCCGCGGTGCTACGACCTGTTGGCCTCGTTGATGCAGGAGGAGCGGGTACCATTGCATGCGTCTGCTGCAGGTCGGGCACGAGATCGAGCGCGCCGCTGTCTACGATCTTGCGGCAGTTGTCCTCCGTGACGGCAAGTTGCTTGAGCACGGCGAGCCACACGGCGACTGTATCCGCCGTCGACGCCACGACGCGAATATGCTCGAAGGTCATGGGGATTAGCTGCTGGTCCACGAAGAGCTTGATCGTGTCGTGCGCTTGCGAGAACATCGCGGTCCTACGAAGCGGTCAGAGACGGGAGACGGCGACGCCGAACGGGTCGTCGTTGATCGTGAGCGTGCGGATGAGGTCGCCAATCGGCTTGGTGTCCTGGTCGTCCTTGCGTTGCTGGAGAAGCTCGACAAGGAGGCGCACGCCGGCAGGGTTTAGGTGCTTCTTGTTGGCTTCGTGCTTGGAGCAGACGCCTCGAAGCGCCACCAGGGCTGCGTTCTGAACCGGCACGACATTAGTCGGGGCAGCGACGGCTTGCAGCTGCAGAATCCCATCTATCCCAACAAAGTCCTGGTTGTCCTTGACACCGTTGACCATCGCGTGCAGCACCATGAGCGTCTGGATAAGCGTGTCGTGGTCCGTGGGCGCCTGCACAAGCTCTAGCAACACTGATGTGCCGTCGTTGCGTCCGGCCATCTCCTTAGCGCTGGTCGCCGCGGCAGCGTCAGACTGGCGAAAGTGCTCCAATAGCGCGCGAAAGTGCGGTTCGACGTCGGCGAGCGCAACGGGCTGCGATGCGAGCGGGCGCAGCGCATCAAGGGCGGCAACGACCGGGTGCACAAGCGTTGTCGTGAGGGACTTGACGATGGAGCTCAGGTCGACGCCCTGCGATTCGAACTGTGCGATGGCGTCGGCAACAGCCTCGGCCTCCTCCATCTCGAACTCCTCCATGTTCTCGCGCACGCAGTCGTTGAACGTCTCCTGCGTAATCTGCTTCTTCGTCTTCCTCGCCATCGCACTCGACACAAAAAGTGGAAGGGATTTTTACCTCCGAATTCTTTTAATGTTTTTATCCATTCTTTTTTCTTTTAAGCACCAAAGGGAAATTTGGGCACGAGAATATTTCCATGAAAATCCACGAGGCAGGAGTCGCAATCACTTGGACAGCTCTGAGAATCGACTCGCGATGTTGGGCGAAGCGGTCGAGCAATTAGCCGCCGTAATCGGCGGTCACTGATTTGCGGCTCGATCACGGGCATTAAGGCCTCCGTTTGTTTCATCATGCAACGGAAGTGTTGATATGTGTGTGAGCTGCACAACTTTACATGATTAAAGCCAATTGAGGCTATTGACCGAGAGCGTGACCCCCTTCGATGGATCCAGCGTATTATAGATCACAGGGGGGCGGGATATGTATCTCTCACTAGGCGTATTGCTTGGACGACTAGCATTTTCCAGTGCTACATAGCATGGATATTAATTTGCCTGCGGGCGTAGGTGATCAGGCTACTGCATTGGCACTTGTACGCGACGAGAATCCAACGCGCTGTTGACTACTGAAGGTAACTCTGTCATGGTGGCATCTGCCTTCAGCGAGTACCCGCTCGCAAGGAGTTGGAGATTGCAGTCCCCCAGGGTACACCGTCGGGTGGGAATTAAAGACACGAAAGGTCCGAATAAAAGACACTCGGGCGCATAAAACGACACATTTTTGTCGCTGGCGTATCGCGTCTTTGGGTTGCGAAAACGCGCTGAAGCATTGAGACGAACACTAGGAATAGCAGCTGGTCGACTACGAGAAGCGGTGAAATTCGCAGGAATAGATTGATACGAGACGCTACTTAAAGTTAATTATTAGTTGACTACATACAGAATTGGGATCCGCGTCGCTTCGACTGCGATCGTGGAGGTGTTTGCTGAGCGGCGACGCTTTGGGGCTTAGAGTATGGTACACGTGAGGGACACGGGCTTAGAGAAACTTGAGCACGTAAGGATGTTGCAGCACGTCTTGAAGCGTGCAGCGCTTGGCAGGGTTGATGGTGAGCATCTTCTCGAGGAGGTCGCGGGCCTCTTCGGGTACAAAATCGTCGAGCTCCCAGACGTAGATGAGTTTCCGCAGACCGTGGCGCTTCATGTAGGCATAGCTTTCGTCAAGCTTGGAAGGAACGTTAAAGAGCGGCACGCCTGTGAGGAGGAGGAAGAGCACGACACCGAGCGACCAGATATCAGCTTTGGCCGGGTCGTACGGCGCGATGTTGTCGAAGACTTCGGGGGCAATGTAGTAAGGCTTGCCGACGCGTTCGTTTGGCCGGCTGTTGATGTCGACAGCGAGACCAAAGTCGCAGATTTTGGCCACGTTGTCATCTGTGACGAGAATGTTCTCAAGCGAGAGATCACGATGAGCGAAACCGGCGGCGTGAATGAACTTGAGACCACCAAGGATCTGGCCAAAGTATGTTTCGGCCTCGTGGCGCGTGAACTGCTTGTCTGGTACGCTCTCCATGACGTCGAAAAGCGCCCCTTGGCTGCAGTAGTCAAAGACGAAGTAGTCGTAGCCATCCTTGGCGAATTCGTCGCGGAGAATGAGTACATTGCGGTGGCCACCCTCCGCGCGCAGCACCTGGTTGACATGCTTCTCGAAACGGGCGTTTTCAAGGACATGACGGTTGCGCACAAGAGTTCGGTGGCTCGCCGCAGCAAGCTGGTCCATCTTCTTGATGACGACCTGTTCCTTGGCGCGGAGGTCGCGGCAGAGCAGGATATCGCCGTAGAGCGCTGGCGCTATGACAGAGTCGACCGCGTAGTCCTGCATGGCAGTGCGATTGAGTACGTTGAGGTTGGTAGGAAATCCAGATATGGCAATCCCCACAGGCAAAAATAAATAAGAAACGATATTTTTATTTACGAAACTCCGAATTTTCATGTGCACGTAATCGAATCCCATATTTAAACTCTCCATACAAATTACCATAATAAATGCCCAACGTGTATTTCTATTCCCATGACGCTGCGCTTCTTCGACAACATACACGCACCCGATTGGTCGATTATTAGCCAATCCGATGCGCGCATGCCCAAGATGCGGCCTTCGGCGCTTCTCTTTCGAAGTTCGTAGTTCTCGAAGGTGCGCAAACATACATTGCGCAAGCCCAAATCCTCGCGTCTCGTGCGTAGTGAGTAACCCGAAGTTCGAAGTTGATCCTCCCCGAAGCGGACAGATTCGGAAAGATGCCGCGGGCGCATCACAAGAAGATTCATGTAGCTACCATCCTGTTCGACACATTGCAAATATTGGCGCTTGGGCTGATCAGACGGGCTTGGGTTTCGCAGGCATGCGGAGGGCGTGATAGACCCTTCAAAGCCAGTGCGTGGACACGACAAACGGGGCGTAAAAACGACGTCGGGGCACACACGCCACGCCGTTCGATGACCCGGCTTGACGATCTTTGAGGTTTGGACCAATCAGTGACCGGCACGGACCCCACTCAGTTGCCGGGCGTCGGATCTTGGACGGGCGAACGTAACGCCGACGGGTCGTGAGCTCAAATAACCTTCGAAAATGTGCACACGCATAGGGTAAACTCTAGGTAAACGAACGGGTAAACAGGTTTAACATATCAAGTTTTGCTTTGTGGATGGTCCAGCGAAAGAAACACTAGGGCGGAGAGGTGGCGGGACTGGCCCCATAGGCGACAGAAGCGTGCCCAGACGCGCCTGTTGATGGAGCACGGGCACCAACGTTGGGCCGCAACCGAATTCTGCCACCGGCAAGCCCTGCGATCAGCGGTCGTCATGCGTACGTCTGGCCCCACACCACCGTGTTTATGGCTGCGCGGGTCCCTTTCTCACAGTAACCATTGCCAACACCGCGAGTCGAATTGTCAGAACCTATTCCTGTTGTACAGGGAGGACGGAACGGGACAGAGCCACGGTCCTCGCAAAAAAACTCGACCTGGACATGGTGTTACCTTCTTGCAATCAACTGGCCACGCGTTGCAGTCGCGCCGGCCGTAATTTACACTCGGAAATTTGGTTCTCGCGACTCAACCCGGCGACTCAACAGAAACGGTGACGCCGCCCGCGCCCCGGATCGAGGTGGCGAGTGTGCTCACCCGCGTCAACAAGCACACTGATCCTGCCACTTTGTTTCGCAACCAGTACTGTGAATCCTGGTGCAATCTAATGTGCCGTCCGTCGCGGCGAAACCTGTCGGCGTGCGTCATTTTTTCCCGTGAAATCCTGCGGCAAATTTTCCCGTGGCCGACTGCGGTGATTGTGTTTTCTTCGTATACTATTTAAGATAATTTTTTAACACTAAATCTGACCTTCGGCAACGGGCGGCTCTGCCTGGTAAAAAAACGTATTTTTTTAACTTGGCAAATTCAAACAGTAAGTTTGTAAAGGCGCAGACGACACGCCGAATAAAAACGCATGGGAAAGTTTTCGCTTTAGCACTCTGTTCGAAAATGGAGGCCGCCGTCATGGGCACGATGGCTCGGGCGACCGAGTCGGTCTCGCTCTACGTCAAAGACGCCTTCTGGGTGTTTGTAGTCTTCATGGTCTGCTGCCTTGGCGAGCTCAGCATCCCAATCTTATTGGTCATTGTATACGTCTTCCATCGTCATGTGATCCACCAGCGCCACCGGCGGTGGCTCGACCTGCCCTTGGCCTGTCGCGAAGAGGTCCTCGCCATCACAGCCAGCGTTTCGCCGCGACCGCCGGAAATTCTTAGCGACCTCGAGTGGTTTGGGCAAAGCGAGCATTTCACTGCGAGCCTGCACTCGACCATGGCGCACCTTCGCGCAAACAACCCGCGCATGCCGTTCGCCCGGGATTTCTTCTCTGCTTTTGACAGCGCCGTCACAGCTGAAACCCTCGCCTACGCGCAATGGAACCTCCTGCGCACCACGGACCGCTACCTAACGTTCCAAGACACAAAGGTCAAGGTCGAGGTCATGGTTCAACACTACCTTGCCCAAAAGGCGACGTTTGAAGAGCAGCTGCACGCCAAACGTGAGGCGCTGCGCGTGCGTCTACGTCGCGAGCTTAAGTGGAAGCGGCTTCCTGACGACGACTGGGAAGAAGACAAGGGTGGCTGGTTGAAAAAATTATGGAAGGTGTGGGCGCCGCCCAAGCAGCCCCCGGCGACCCCGGCAGAACCCTCGGTTGTCGCAAACGAAGACGACGCCTGCTGCATCTGCCTTGAGGAATACGACGGGTCGAAAGAGCTCATTCAAGCCAAGTGCGCCCACATCTTTCACGAAGACTGCCTTCTCGAATGGCTCCGCCAGAATTCTACGAATAAGTGCCCGTACTGTCGCGCCCCGATCCTCAAGCCCACGTTCCTCCAGCAGTTCTTCCAGTGATTTGCTGCATTTCTAACTTATAAATGTATCTACCTTCGACCAACTTGGTCTCTTTACGCTTCCTGTAGCTTTGTCTCGAGTTCCGATTGCCACACGTGAGGAGTTGGTGCGGACATGGGTAGCAGGCCACATTGCCAGTCCCGACAGGCCTGAACGAGACGGAGGCTAGTCGAGGCAAGCACCTTTGTGTACACTAATGTCATGAAACGGACTTGGACACGCCGACGGGTATACTACAGGAGTCATCTGCAGCAGCTCCTTTCCCCAAGAGCGAGCGACTGTCGGCCTTTGCCTTGCTTGCTTCCGAAGGCATACCTCGATCCTTTGCCGGTACTTGCCCAAACGTCTCCTCTGTTGCCAAACTATTGACGACGTGGAGGCATGGAGGAGGGGCCCTGTCAGCGGCAAATGGCCGAAATTGCACCAAGAATGTCAGTCATGCTGTGCCTTGTGTCGTTTGGAGTGGGACAATCGGAGGTAAAAACCAGCATTCTTGCGAGCTTGTGAGTGCTGGTCGAAGATGGAGCAGTCGGCGACGTGGCGAACGTTCTGCGAAAGCAACGAGCTGCTATGCCAGCGCTCGGACTTCTGCGGCGCCATTAAGATCATAAGCTAACTTGCCATTCATTGCAATATGACTGCCCCCGCTCCGTGGACAGCGATTCCATCGCCCCCTGCTCGTCCGCTCAAGGACATCATGGATGAAACCCGTGCACAAGAACTTCACGCACAAGAGGCGCTGCCGACACAGCCCGCACCGCTGGTCTACGAGCCTGAAATGGCGCCGGTTGAATCGGTCTCCGTGGACTCGGACTACGCACTGGCGCTTGCTCTCCAGAATGAGGAGCAGCAGTCAGCCTACACGGTCGACTATTCGCGCCTCGCAAGCCTAGGCTCGGACGCTGTCGTGGACGACGATGCTGACGTGCCGCTGCGCTTGAAGGAACGTTCGAAGCGCAAGGACGTGCGCTTGGCCAAAACGAGTCTCAAGAATGCTCCTAAGAAGCACGTAAAGGAGGCGCCGACTGCCGCCGAGGCCTTCGCCGCGGCAGTCGCAACGCAGCCGCTCGTGCTTCTCACAGGCACTCCCGAGGACCTGGCCGCTATTCACGCATTCATTGCTCAGAAGACGCCGACTGTGCAAGTTGCGACTTTGAAAAGTGCTAAAGGCCACGACCTCCTCGTCCAGTACGAGACGGGCTTGAGCCCCGAGGAAGCATGGACGCCTCTCGATACCCTTGTACCTTCCACGGCCTAGTGATCTGGTAGTAACTTTAATCTTATGCGCGTCCTGTATCTCAACTTGCTATTGTAAGCTGTCATGCTCGAACTAAGTGCACAGGTGCCGCAATCAAGCTTCCTTGACCCCTAAACTTTAAAACTACTGCAGTGTACAAGTCGTCGTGCGAGATGGTGCAAAGGAGCCCCGCAGCTGGAGCACATAGGCGAGAATGAGGTCGCATTCGGCGGTGCGTGTCTTGGTCTTACGTCCTTTCTTGCAGCCCCGAATGACACGGACCAGATCAACGTGCTCCCGGTGCTGGTCGAGCAAAAACTGTGCGACAGCAACGCTTGGGCGGAAGGTTTCGGTCACGATCTGTTCAAGAAGGTACGACACTGTACAGCACATGTACGCTGCGGCGCTGCCCCTGCCGGGAGGCGGACAGCCCTTGGTGTCGCGCTCGTGGAGGAATTTGACGACGTCCAGGTGGCCTCTGGTAGCTGCGTAGATTAGCGTCGTGCTTGACACGACTTCGTATCCGCTGTCGGCGAGGAACTGTAGCAGTGATAGGTGCCCGCAGTGCGCCGTGCGTATGACAGTATTTTCAGGATCTAGGAGGCGTGGCCCCACGGCGTGAGCGTATTGCGCCACAGCCAGCTGACCCGACGTACAGGCGTTGTGAAGAACGTCATCTATAGAGAAGCCTCTCTCATGCAAAAAGCGCACAGCCGAGACTCGTCCGGACTGGGCGGCTGCTGCCATTGCCTTGTGCGTGTAGGTTACCGAATGGTGCTCAAGGAGGTAGCTCAATATGTGGAGGTGCCCAAGACTCGCGGGAAGAGCCCACTTCAGGCTTTCGTACGGCGGGATCCATCGAGACGCGGGAGATCTTTCCATGTGCGCGAGGACAAGATCAAGGTCTCTGATGTCCCTTCCGCAGCAGACGGCGGCGGAAGCGCAAGCACCGCGAGGCAACGGCCAAGCGGTTGGCAAAAGAAAAACTAATGCATTAGGAGTCGTTATAGATCGCTGCCCTGAAGGGGCGTCCTGAAGGGTCACATGAAACTTATCAATATCAGAACGTAGCGATCTTGAGCAGTGCACTGGCGATGCTGGCCCATCAGTCTCCGTAGACAAAGCCATAATACGTCAAGAGGCCGTCAGTGTTCAATCGCTGCCGAAGAGCGAGGTCGCTGCGTCGCGGAAAGAATTTCACGTCGAAGGGTCGAAAGGCGCGCTGGCATGCTTTGCTGTACTTCGCGGTGGAGATTCTCGCAACTATGGCGAGCTCATCTAGATTAACTTGAAGCAGAAGGCGGGGCAGGACGGCCGTCTCATAGTCGTAGCCCGACTGGAAGGAGACAACGAGGTCGAAAACACCCCGCAAGACCAAGACTGTGTGCGCCGAAGACATGGCAATCAAGTGTGTCGAACGTGACACCAGCAGTGGATTTGATCGGTTTTGTTCGGTTCACAAATCTGATCAAGATGCGCAGTCAAACTGTGCAGGTTCTCGCCTTCTAAGGAGTCTACTCGATGCACGAATGACGCTTTACCGGCAAACCTCTCAAATTGTAACACTTGCGCAGGCTGGGGCAAAAGCAGATATGAATTATTGGGGGGATGGCACAAACCTCTTAGAACTAATATGCAAATGTAAAGGTGCCAAATGAGGGGCTGAGATGAGTTTTTTCCAAAAGTTACTACAGTGACGGATGAAATACAACGACATGCTGCTCACGCATGATTGGTCAGGAGCTATGTGTCTCAACCGTATGAACCATTGTAATTTTTAATAACCTCCCAGTAGTTGTGTGGTGCGAATGGGGTGTGCGATAGAGGTTTTACCGATAAGTCCGGCAACCCGGGTTCAATTTCCATCATGTTCAGTTTTTTTAAATTAAATGGACGCGTTTTTTC
>JNBR01001555.1:0-10269 GCA_002081595.1 Achlya hypogyna | reverse complement strand
AGATGGCGACTACCTTGTGGCACGACGCACAAGCGCGCTCAAGTGTCATTTTTCGTCGATGTTTGCCAATGGTCTTCTGCAACAACCAACGTTGCGAACACGAGCGCTTGAAATTTCACACTACGTACGGTCAACCATATCTACCCACAATTTCGACGAATCCTTTTTGGAATTCCTGCCCTTGTTGAAATTTTGCATGGGAAATCATGCCCTTTTTGGAATTAACCCAAATTCAAATACATGAGCTGAAGTGCATTGGAGGTTCCGTTCGCCAAGGGGCAAACGAAGCGCAGTTTGCCCTAAACACTTTTCATGTATATTGTTAATTCTTGTGAATACCATGCAGGAGTAACTAGAAAAATATTTCTAATTCAGTTCGATGAGCTGTGAGATATCCGTGCGGCGCGATATTATGGACAGCCAACGTGTACTTCCAAGTTGTATGTTTCGTCGACCAGGATTGAAATCGTGTTCGGAATTGTGGACAAGAAAAACGAACTAGAAATTGTATGCAGAATACATACTCCCATATAAAACACAGCCCTTCTGGCTCCATGATATCTCGATGAGTTGACAGTTTACAACTGTGCCAAGAAGCACTGACGAACGGCAATGCATCAGTCAATGCGCTCGACAAGCTAATTTGGAATAAGCTATGTCGATTTGTTCTCCGTTGAGAATTGACTCAATGTTATCCACAACCCTTCAAATCAACCCAACCACAACCTAATTAGGAAACAACTTTCCGGACCCAGTTATTATATTTCAATAACTTCTCCAGCTAGCAAATCACTCATAGAAATATCTAACGCTAGCTTTGACGCATTGTTGCGCTCCTTGCGGGATCGCTTCTCTGTGAGCAATGCCAATCTTTGTGCCTTCTTTTCTTCTCGAGCTCGTTTCTTGATCTCAGTGTCCTGCTTTTTTTTAAGCCGGGCAGAAGCCTGGCTCTCCACGAGCGCCAGCATGTCGTCGCGGGTGATGAGGAAACCGCCACCGTCAAGTTTCTTGGCTTGAGACTCAGGCACGAACGTGCCCTTCTTGGGCATAGTCTTGGCTTCAAACGTTCCCAAAAACCGGTCGATGCACCAGTACGCGACAGCAACGGCCTCCTTGTCCACACCCTTCGATTCCCAAGAGTTTTCAAGGCGCTTTTAGATGTACAATAGTCTAATGTTGGCAACGGCGGCTTCGATGTGCGGCAGCGGCTTCTCGCCCTGCCCCGGAGCCAAACCCACAACACCCATCGACATAATAGCTTTGTCTAGAGGAAAAATGCCACACTTCGCAAACGCACCAATGATGTTGGACGGTGTCATTGCTTTGCGCCACGGTTCGCATGTAAGAGCCGGCAGGTCGTCCCGCGTTGGTAGTTGACCATTGTGGGTGAGTGGGAAATTGGACACAGCTAGCTCCATACTTCTCTTGAGGACCGAGAAAGGTGCGCCGTCACATGGCTGAAGGAAATGGCTCGTATGGGCGGGGAGAATGAAAACGTCGATATTGTTGCGCTTAGCAAAGACCAGGACTTCGTGGGCGAGATGAGCGAAGTGCCCATCGAGGAGCAGTAGTTGCGGTCGTGCAGGGCCCACCGCAGTCACAAACCAATGCATCCAAGAAAGGAATAAGAAGCCTTGTATATTTGAGGAATCTGTAACCGCAAAAGTGGAGCCTGCAGGCGCGCCGACGGACCATTCTACTTTCCGTCGTTTGCCTGCAAAGATGAACATAGGCGATAGCGCGACACCAGAAGCACTGATACAGCCAAGGATTGAGACATTTTCGCGGTCTCCCGACCTAACCGTGTTGGCCCTCATGCCTTTTGGGCAAATTACACGGGGTGGCTTCCGACCTTGAGCACAGACACCGGTCTCGTCGGCGTTCCATACTCGATCCGCCGAATAGTTTGCCATGATCGAAGTTAAATTGTCAAAGCAAAGTTGAACAACTTGTAGACTTGACCCGCGGTAGCGCGCCACATCTAAGAGCTGGGAGCGTCGCCACGACAGATCCGGGTGGCGGTCCATGAAACGTCCAAGCCAATGTCGGTCCGGGAACGACGCTGGCGTATTGCGACCACCGGTGATAGCAGCGTCGCGAATAATGTAGCGCAGCTCAGGTGCAGCAATGCACATGCCGCGGGACGCACGAAACTTGACAAACTCGATGACACCAAGTTCCATTCCTGGTGTTAGATACTTTGGCTTGGCACCGGCCCTGGTCTGGATCGGCAGGATGCCACGGATGCGAAGGGAAAGCGATGTGGGGGACTTGATTCCGTACTTGACGCACGCAGCACGAATGGACATGTCTTTCGTTGCCACAGCGTGCATGGCATCCTTCATGGACTGCTCGTCGATCGCCATGATAATTGGATAATAATACGACTTCATCGAAATAAGGTTTTAGGACTTTATCCGGACGCAAAATCAGTCGAGTTTGAGTGGTCATGGTGACCACATCCATTCGTTGTTTCGCGCCGCCCGAGCGTCATTCGACACCCCATTGAACGACGCACGACCTTCTGTGATTTGTTTGCTCGTTGCACCGATACTGTGTGATTGGTTGCATGAATTTGGCCAGCATCCAATTTCACCAGTACTTAAAATTTGTATGCTTAGACTGTCCATAATTGTACTGCGTCCATAATTGTGATCCGCACGGATAGGATGTATATAATAGTTAGTCACTGCACGGGGTGCCGCAGTCCTGACATTATACGCAACAAATTTTCATGTCAAAAGCAAAAGTGTATTAGAGGATTCACCAAATGTACCGATGAAGCGCAGTTAGCCTTAAAGGGCTTCCTTGCCGATGGGTGTCGTAGCTTCGACGTAGTTGATTCCGTTGGGGCCTTCGCCCGACAGCTCCTCGAGCGTGAGGCCCTTTGTCTCGGGCACCCAGAACGAGAAGAGGAGACCTGCAAAGCAGCAGGCCGAGAAAATGTAGAGCACGCTGCTGAAGCCCCAGGTCTTGGCGACGACGGCAAAACACTGGGCGGCGATGATGGCACCAGCCTTACCGGAGGCGGCCGATATGCCGTGGCCCGTCGAGCGCACTGCCGTGGGGAACACCTCGGCCGGGATGATGAACGTCGTCGTGTTGGGACCAAAGTTGAAAAAGAACTGCGCAAAAGCATACATGACGACGAAGACAGTAGAGTGATAGGCTTTGAGGTCGTCGAGGAAGATGGCCATGAAGAGGAAGAGCAGCGTGAGCATGACAAAGCCCATGTACTGGATGGGCTTGCGGCCCCACTTCTCGACAAAGAACACCGTGAACCAGTAGCCGGGCACCGTGCCCGCGAGGTTGATCAGCACCGTACCGACAGCGCGATTCCAGAGATCGTCGTGCATCTTCTGGTTGCCGGTGGTCTTGGGCGCGCCGTAGCCGATGAAGCCAAGGACCACCGGCGTGTTGAGCGACGTGCCGTAGTAGCCAATGTCGAGAAAGAACCAGCAGGCCGCGCAACCGATGAGCACCTTGGCGTTCTTCCACTGGCAAAAGTACGATGCAAAGGCCTCGCGGAACGACTTGGACGTATTGGGCTTGGGCACCGTGCCGTTGTCGTCGTGCTTGGTGCCGTCGAGGAACTGGTTGGCATTGCGTACGCCCTGCTCGGCGTCACCGAGAACGTCGACCGTGAAGCGCGGTGTCTCAGGAATGCGAAGACGCCAGTAGACAGCAGCCAAGGCGGGAATGGCACCAAAGCCTGCGAGGATGCGCCAGCAGTAGCCGAGATATTCGCCGCCGTCTTCGATGATGGCGTTCTTGAAGGCAGCCAGGACTATGATCGCCATAGTCGCACCCATAATGATACCAATGCCCTGCATGGCAAAGACGGCCGCGATAAACTGGCCGCGGCGGCTGCTCGATGCAAACTCACTGGTGATGACGGCGGAGACGGGGTAGTCGCCACCAACGCCGATGCCAAGAATAAAGCGCCACACAGCAAGCATGATGAGCACGTTATCAGGGTTGCCATTCACGGGCCACACCGCGAGCGCACACAAGAGTGCACCAACGATAAGAATGATGAGCTCGATGCCGTATACCTTCTTGCGGCCAAGGATATCACCGAGCACAGCGAAGGCGAGCTGGCCAACTGCATTACCCCACGAGGAGGCCGCCTTGACCCAGCCATCGGCCTGCGACGAAGGCAAGCTGCCCTTGTTGTAGTATTCCCATGCAATCATGGGCACGATGAGGCCGATGACAAAGTTGTCGTACGAGTCCACAAGAAAGCCCGAACCAGCGACCAACATGGCTCGCAGGTGCGCCCGGGAGAACTGGGCGTCATCGAGATTGGAAAACACCGCCCGACGATTGTTGTTGCCCGTCGTTGTGGTCATGGCAAGCAAAATGAATTATGCTCGTCTGCTGCGATCGCTCCAGTCAAGCTGCGGCCTGCCGAGTGCTGAACTGTAGAAAATAGCTAATTGTTCCATTGACGACGCAACTACCATGCATGCCCCCGCACCCAGCGAGTGGTGTTTTCCCCAAATCTTTGTGCCTATTGAGCATCTATTCCATGCCCGAAGCAAGGCAGCGGTGGCGCTAGCGAAAGCCCTCGAGTTGACCCCAAGAGCGCACACACCGCTGGTGGACCGTATCCGAGCTAGATGCGGCAATTGTCATGATTTGTATGGGAATCGAATCTTGTATGAATCTTCAACAGTATCCGAAGACTTGAAACTTAACTTTTGGAAAAACAAAGCAACGCCTACTGGCCCGAACGTGATTGGATTGAACATTGTCAACCTTCCACGCCTAAAGGGCGCACCTATTAACTTTCGTCTCTGTGTCGACGAAGCTACGGCATTTGAAAGCATCCTCCATCATGTCGGGCTCGCCTCGAGCGTAATCATAACGCTGCTAATTGGGTTTGCATTTAAACTTTGAAGCCACCAGATCTAGGAGCTCTTAGGTCAAGCCGGCGCAATACGTCGAGCTTGCCCCATAAGGTGTTTAGTGAGCGAGATACGAGGATCCTGCTTCGGAACTGCTGGTGACGGAGTGGTGAGCTGCACCGGCCACTGCTCGATCTCTCCGTCACCGCCTTGTTATTGTTGAAGCGAAAAGATAGCAACCGGCAAGAGTGAGGAAAGGCTGCGCTGTCTTGCGATCCATGAGCCACACCTGGGCATGGGGCTAGGGCTCAGTTTGCCAGTAGAATTTGCCCGAGTTTGGAGCTCGGTTGCGGCAGGCGACTGGTCGGATGATGGCTTGTGAGCTGTGTAGCGCTTATACATCTGCGCACGTCGTCTGCATTGAACAACACAATTGGAGCAGACGATATGCGATGCTAGTGCACAAACTACAAGCCGGGTCTTGATGCATAACCGGCACAATAGTCACTTGAAATGTTGAACCTACCTTTAATAAGCTTTGCGAGGTGCTGGGCGCCATCGAGGCATGCATGACTCAGGCTTTTATGATTTATCACCACTACCCCTTCTCCAGGTGCATTGAGAACGCTGCGCTGCCCGGTGTCCGAGTGCGCACTTGAACTGTATAGCTCCCTCCTGCCAAAACAGCGTCGACTGCTGCCTCTGCGTCGAGGACAACGTGCCATGAGTTGTAGCGCTGACGGCGGAGCTCCACGATTACGTCAAAAATGGATTCACCACTGCGTTCGGCCACAATTTTGAGCAAATTGCCGTCGGCGCCCTTGCGCGCGAGGGCATCGCCCACTGTGACAGACGTGACGCCGCCCACGAGGCCCCGAAGCGGCTGATTCTTTAGTAGCTTGCGTAAGCTGCCATGAGCAGACGCTATCATGCGCACACCGCGCTGCTTGCAAGTGCGCGCGGCTTCGACCTCATTCGGGCGGCCGATTTCGTCAATGACCATAACTTCAGGGGCGTGATTCTGCACACACTCGACCATGACCGCCGCTTGTTTAGCAAGGGACGGAACCATGATGCGTCGGGCCAAACCCACACACGGGTGGGGCACGTCGCCGTCGCCGGCAATTTCGTTACTTGTATCCACAATGCACACGTTGAACGTGGCCGCCAAGTGCTGTGCAACCTCTCGTATGATGGTAGTCTTGCCGCATCCTGGCTCGCCGAGGAAGAGCACGTTCTTTGTCACATCGCCCAGCACGTCTGCCAACAGACGCGCATTGCCCTCGACATGCCGACCGACGCGAATGGTCACGCCCACGATGGCGCTCTCCCGGTTGCGTAGTGCGCTCACACGATGCAGCTGCCGTTCGATGCCGGCACGGTTGTCGCTTCCAAAGCCACCAACCGCGTCGACGACCCGTGCCACGTCGGCTGGAGTGACGACGACGGCTTCGTCGGTATCCAAAAACAAGCGCTGTCCGGCGACTGATGCCCACGGTCGGCGCCCCAGGTCAAGATCAATGTCAAGTACGTGCGGTTGAATGTCCTCGGTGCATAGGAGATCGCCCCACGCCGTCGGCAGCATGCGGACTATGTCATCCATGTTCTCATGAACGGCAATACCGTTGTCAGTGGCCCATCCGATACGCTCGAACGAGGCAATTTGGTGGTGCAAAAACCCGAGTTGGCGAATGTCCGAAGTGAAGGCTGTGGTCAATCGCGCGTCCGAAGCTCCTTCGAGGTGTGGGACCCGATCGGCTAGAGCTGTGGTGGTGGCAGTGTACGCCTTGTGTAGCAACAGGCCTTGCCATGTCGCCGACACCAACAGCTCTTTCTCCAAAGGCCGGGACGCTAAGGCCTGGCGCGCGCGCTGGTGGAGGTCATCTGTGGGGAGCGTTGGCAGCGACAAATGATTGAGGAGGTCATTAAATGAGCAGTTGACGCCGAGATCAAGAGCTTCAGCTGCGAGCTGTAGATCAAGAACGGGCGTCACGGGATTCGTTCTTGACTGCGCGAACCCCGCTAGCATTTTAGCTATAGCGTAGCCATCAAAGACAACCTTCGACACGAATGGGTTCTGTAGAATCGGCCGAAGCTCTGCCCACACGAGCTGCGGCGATATCGCCGCGCAATCAACGAAGTACACGGTTGTTTCGATGGCGAGTTGCACGACAGCCGTGGCTGTGTCTGGGCCAAGCACATCCAGACCAATTGCGCCAACGTCGAGACTGGCAGTGGTTGATGATACTAGCGACTTGAGATGCGTTTGTGTCGGAACCAAGACATAGCTTCCTGGGATCTTTTGAGCGTACATTGCCGAAAGCATAGCGTTGGCGGATGGCGGCGGGGTTGGTGGGGGTGTGAAAGGCAGACGAGGTGCCACCGGGGGCAGAGGGGGTGTCACTGGGGACAGAGGGGGTGCCGCCTTGCGCGGCTGGGGTGGCACCTTGGGTGGCCGTGGAAGAAAGTATTCACGACCGATTGTGTCGACCTTGAAGACGAGAGTTTTGTCACGTTTTAAGATCTCAACGATCCGCGTCGTCGCCTGTCGTCGCTGAGAGCTTGTGAGGTCCTTCGTGCTAATGGCGAAACTCGAAACGTAGCATGGGGACCCGTGGGCATGTATAGATGCCATGTGCTTTCGGCATTGTCGAACGCGCTCCTCGAAAGGAACTTGACCTGTCGTCGCCATCGAGTTTTTGCCACTGGCGAGATCACTGTCTTGTTATGTGATGGGGCAGGACCAACCGCAGTCCCGAGACATCTCGCAGCGGCAGGCATCTCCACGAATTCACAACTTCTCCACAAGTAAAGAATGCCTTGGCGGATTGGCGGACTGATCGCCGATTGCCGACGGGAGAGTTTGAATGACTTCTTTGAACCTTTTGGCGCCTTGGGCGGTCAGTTGCACTTTCCTAGGAATCCCGTGCTTGTGATTGGTCCGAATTTCAACGAATAAACGTTCGTTTCTGGATTTATCAGTCATTGATTGGCTGAATATTTATGAGTGGCTAAACCAATCATCACAGCCATCTCATTGTGGCAGGCGACGATGCAGCGGGCAGCAAGAGCGACGACGCGCCGGTGGCTTTCGGCCAAGGTGCCGTCGAGCCCGCTCCTGAAGCACTTCAACGAGAACCCCGAGAAGGCCATGGCGGTGTTCCGCGGCCTTGATACGTTGGGCATGGGCCCCGACGCCGCGCAGCTCCGGAGCATTCTTGTGACTCTGAGCCGCGCGCAACACAACGCCGAGATGAAGGAGGTACTCGAGTACGCGCTTAAGCGTAAGGTTTCGATCAACTGGAGCGATTTCTTCCGCACCGGTGTGGAGCACACGCAGTCGCCGCTCGATCTCATCGCGCTCTTTGAGGCGGCGGTTGCCCTCGACCCGACGTCTATGCCCACTTCAAGCTATATCACGATGGTGCGGCAGTGCCTCAAAGCGGGCGACATACCTCGCGCGTTGAAGCTGTATGCGCACATCGAGCAGCACGAGTTCAAGCTGCACCAGTTGAACAAAAGCATCATGCGCGTGCTGCAGGAACTCGCGGCCTCACCAGCTCCATCGGCTGCCGTTGAGAAGGCTCAACGCCTCACCCTGGACCTGTTCGTGCGCCGGCGCGCCGAGCCCATCGACATGGCTGCGTACATCGATGCCATCACGGCTGTGCATCCACCGGCGCTCGTGTTGTGCCTGCGCATGATCCTTCGCAAAGACACGTCACCCGTTCCCGACCACCGCCAGCTCGAGGTGCGAAACCATGTGGCAAACGCCGCGCCCATTTTCGTCTACTGCAATGCCCATAAGATCCCCGTGGCCACAGAGCTGTACACGTGGTACTTCCTCAAGTGCAAGCGCATCCAAGCGGACGCGGCCCCCATTGTCAACATCTTGTTGCGGGACTACGCCGAGAAGCGGATGGTGCCGACATTGGCGACAACCATGTCCGCCGTTCACGTGTGCATCAGCGCCCGTGAAAACGAGCTCGCGCTCGCGGTTTTTCGCGTCGCGCTCGATGCCGCCTTGCCCCTCGACCAGTGGCACTTTAACGCCGGCCTCTGGCTTTGCTCCAAAACCCAGGACCACGCGATGGCGCTTTCGCTCTTTTCGCGCATGCAAACCACCGAGGGAATAACCCCCAGCGAGAAGACACTCACGTCCGTGCTGCTCAATTTGCGCCAGTCCACGGATGGCTGGGACCTCCCTGGAGTTCTCGGCTACTTTGCTAGCCACAAGATCAAACCGACGAGCTGGGAGTACTCGCAACTAGTCGAGATCTTGTCGTCGACGCCTTCGATTGCCTACCCGGACATGGAGCAGCTCAAGCCAGCTCCGAACGCCCCCAAGCCGAAACCTGGGAAGAAAAAGCGCACACCCGCTGAGAAGGACCTGGCAGCCACCGAGGCCGTTCGGATGAAGCCCAAGCGCACGCACTCCGTGAACGAAACCCTGACGCGCCGCCAACCCCGCGTCCCCCGAACTGCCCGTGCCTCCCGTGAAGGATCGCCCCGCCAGCAAGGCGCAGCAGCGGAGCGCAAATCGTGGACGCCGCTGCCTGAAGCGCAACCCGAGGCGCGGGGCGAGACCTTGAAAGCTCCAGAGCCCAAGAAGGACAGCAGCTGTAGCATCATGTAACCACAATGAGGGAATAGATTGAGAAGAAATCCCATCACCGTGTTTATACCGTACGTTTGCTCTATCCCCATACTTTGGCCGGAGCACTGCGCGACGCATAACTTTTGATCCAGAGCGAATTTTGAAGTTCTGCCGTGTTCAAACGTCGCAGAATCGCAAGGCGCGTCGTTTAAACACGTCAAATGTCCTGTTTTCGTCCTGAATCGAGAGCAGGTCGTCGCGCAAGCCATCGATAGCAGGATCTTCGAGCGAATTTCGAAGATGCGACGTGAAATACAAAAACAATGCATTGGAATGACAAATATTCTTGGACGTGACAAAAAAATTCGGCGAAGTTTTATCGCAAAATGCCCTATTTCAATAGAATAAGATTGAGCGCGAAATAGTCCGGTGCCACTTTGAAATTGACTGCTTGGTCATGACGTTTGCTCACGGAGAACCGCAGCCCTTCCGTCACGGATCGAGCGGGCGAAAGCGGATCGGCGCCCACCGGAAGAAGAGCGATGATGGCAAGCGCCGCAAAGCCGAGGCTGAGCCGGGAGCAAGCAACGATCCTTGCCGTTCGGTCCACGACAACGTGGACCATCAGGCGCCACCCCCTCCGGGCGACTCGAGCGACATACCTGGTTGTACCAATGATGCACAAAAGTGCGTGGGCTGTCCAAAAACCCGCATGACTACACTTAGTCCACGTTCCCGGCGCCTAGCAATTGCATATGTGTATATACATACCATGAATGCTCCTGGTCTTCAATACTGGGGAGGAGGAATGGGACTATAGCT
>JNBR01001554.1:0-10348 GCA_002081595.1 Achlya hypogyna | reverse complement strand
GTGTGCGAGAAGATGAAGTCCATTCCTGAAGGCACAGCGACGACACTCGCGACCGCTTTGCGGCCGGACATTGTGCCTGGTGGATACTATACCGACTGCCAACTCAGTGATGAGCTGCATCCGCGTGCGAAGGACGCTGACCTCGCCTCGAAGCTCTGGGACTTTACGGAGAAAGTCGTCGCGGATATCGAGGCTAGCCTACCCTAAATCATCTACGTTAATGCTGTGATCAGTAACGAGTCGAATGCAGATAAGCCATGATGTTGAGAGCAACTGCGAATCCATCTACGCTCCTGCTGTGGATATGTAGCAATGTCGATATAAATGCAAAGTGGTCCTCCCGAGGGAGGTTATAAATTACTGAAGTCGCATCGAGTAAGTCGGTTCCACGGTAATCTTTAGTAAAAGGCGAAAGATTAGTTCGTGATGAAATCAACTCTGCGAAATACTACTGACGGTGATTTGCCGCGGCTTTCCTACAGAACACAAGCTCAATTGTTAGACCTCCACGCAAAGCGAAAATCGAATATTCGAAACTCACGTTGCCCCCCAGCAGGGTGGCCCCGGCATAAAGTAAAGCCAAGGAAATGTGAATGACCCTCGAATGTCCCAAATGTTGCTCTGCAGTGTTGCTGCGCCTTCGTGCTCACAACGCGACCAACAGATCGTGCCCTGTCCGGGAAATGGCCACAAGCCGTGTATGTTTGCAGTGGTGGCGTCGGCGATAAGCGACGGCGTGGAGGTCTCACTAAACCTGTGTGAGAAGCCAACAGCGCCACCTAAAAATGTTCCCAACCGCATACCGAGCTTCACAACGCTTCACACGACGGCGTCGGCGCTGTCGTCCGCTATCATCCTGTTTTTCTTGCTTGGAAGTATTAACACGCCTTGTCCGTGCGATGGCGACGACGTCGTTCATACGACGCAGCTCAACGTTGCATTCCCAAAGTCGTCGGCAGCACCCACGTGCAGCTGGACCATTTATTGGCGCTGAAGTATCTAAAGTACTCGTACAGCCAGGCGCCTCGACGGCACTGTCTGGAGCACTGCGCAGAACGCAAGGCTCAGCACACCTCCACAGTTGCTCTTCATTCGACACTGGTTAGCGCCTCCTGTAGTCGCACCCATCGACATAGCGGCTGGCATCTGCTCTGTAGTCGTACCCATCGACACCAAGGGTTGCGCCTTTCGCAACTGGAAACGTGTTGACCGGTCCCCGTAACATGGCGCGTTCACTGGCTCGTGCTCAAAATAAATGCTTGGAGGTTGAACAGATGTGGCCAACCGGCCTGGAAAGACCCAAAATGCACCATCGCAGACATTCTTAAATTCGTACCTCCGACGACACCATGGGCAACTCCGCGTCTGCGCCGCCGACCTCGGCCGAAGCATTTGGCCCGACGACGACTGCCGAGCAGGTCGCCGACGTGTTCGCTGCCGAGGCGCCTGGGAAGGTCGTGCTCATCACGGGCGCCAACACGGGCTTGGGTCTCGAAACGGCGCGGGTGCTCTCCGCCAAAGGCGCCAGCGTCGTCATCGCCTGCCGATCGACGGACAAGGGCGAGGCAGCCGTTGCGTCTATTGTGCAGGCCCACCCCGAAGCCAAGGTTTCGTTCTTGCAGCTCGACCTCGCGTCGCTGGCGTCCATTCGGTCCTTTGCAGCCGCCTTCAGCGCCAACTACGAGCGACTCGATATCCTCATCAATAACGCTGGTGTCATGGCGTGTCCGAAATCGACAACGACGGATGGGCTTGAGACACAGTTTGGCGTCAATCATGTGGGTCATTTCTACCTGACAAAGTTGCTGCTGCCCGCGCTGCTCTGGACGGGCAAGGCCGGCACTCCGGCACGCGTCGTCAATCTGTCGTCCATGGCGCAATACATATACGCGCCCGACGAAGGCATTCGGTTTGACGACCTTGGAGGTGACAAGTCGTACTACGAGTGGGAGCGCTACGGCCAAGCCAAGCTTGCTAACGTCCTCTTCTCCACCGAGCTCAATCGGCGGTACCAAGACCAGCACGTGATCTCGATTGCGCTACACCCAGGCGCTATCCTGAGCACGGAGCTTTCGCGGTACATGGGCATTAGCGCTACCGTACGTGGCATTTCGAGTCTTCGCAGTGGCATGTTCACTCGTGTGGTGCGAGAGCCCATGAAATCGATTCCCCAGGGAGCTGCAACGACGCTAGTCGCTGCCCTGCGCCCAGACATCGTTCCTGGTGGGTACTATGCTGACGGACAAGTGAGCACGGAATTGCACCCGCGGGCGCTCGACCTAGATATCGCCAAAAAGCTCTGGGAAGTCACGGAGACCATTGTCAATGAAATCGAGGCCAAACTACCGTAACATACATTTATAAGGATGCGTCAAAGCACTGAATGGCCTTACAGCGGACATATATTACACGTTTGGTAGCGTAGCTGCCGGCCGCCACCCAACAGCCGGCTAATTCGTCGAAAAGAGAACCACAGACGCTGGTGATTCAAGGACAGCCGCTGTATCCGCAATGAAAAAGGGCAAGGATCCGTGGTAGTCTGTTGGGTACGTGACCACAAACGTCGCCTGCTCCTGCCGAATGTTGACCACGCTTTCGACGCAAGTCGAAATGATGTTCAGGAGGGCGTCGACGCCAGAGTCTGGCAGTAAAATTGTGCTCGAAATATCGTTGCAGTTGGTCACGATGCCGTTGGGCACAGGGATGACCTGCTGGGCGGAAATCTGCGCGAGTCCCACTCCAGTGTACCGCAGGCTCTCGGCTGCCGACGCGATGGCACCGCCGTCGTCGCATAGTGCAAAGAGCGACGTGACGTCCGCCGATGCTCCGGGTCCCATCGCCCCGAGGTCAGCAACAAGTGCTTGCCATTTCGCCGAGTCGACGCAGTCAGCGCGAGCTGGCGTCGCAGATCTGCTGGCCGCAGAGCTCGGTGTGTTTTCCAGTGTAATTGTCACGACAGTGTGGGTAGCGCTTGGCACAGTGTCCATGGCCACACGCCAACCAGGTGCAGCCTGCAGCGGCGTCACCGAGGTCGTGAAATTGGCACCGAGCTGCGCTTCCCATGCCAAGACGATGGACTCGACATTGTGATCAAGCACACACTGTAGCCCCAGAGCCGCCTCGCCTGCAACATCGTACACGATCCATTCGTCGCCGTCATGAAGGTCCGTGGCCACACGTACGACCTCGGTTCCTTCTTCCAGGGCTTCGACGGCTGCCACACGAAGGACGTCGGGAAGATGCCACCGCAAAAAGACGCAGCTGCTTGCCGTTGGGCATGAGCGGGCCGTCGTTGAAGGGGAATGGGTGCTCGCAGGCACCAGAGTTGGGCGCGCAGGCACCAGTGTTGGGCGCGCCACGGCTCGCACCGAGAGTGTTCCTGGAGCGTGAAGGCGGAGAAAGATTTCCAGTGAAACATCGTCCAGTGGTGTGGTGTACGGCGCATCAACAGGCGGCACGCACAAAGTGTAGCTGTCTTTCGACGCAGAGACGAGGGTCAAGTCTGTTCCCACGAACGCCTGAAGCTGGGTGTGGATTGTTGGCCATTGACCAATTCCAAAGACATCGCCTTCAAGGGCAACCGCAAAACACAGCGTATGGTCCGCAGCGTCGACGTGGGAGACGCTGGTTACTTCCGCGGAGGTTCCATTGAAGTAGAGCCAGGAAAGTCCCGGTATTGCTGCTGAGGCGGCTTCGGGTAACCAAAACGACACCGTGACATCATCGGGCGATTTTGTGAGAAGTAACTCGCGGACACGAAGGTCGGCAGCGTCTGTTTTTGTGAGAGCTGCGAGGGCGACTCCAGCGTCTGTCAGGGTACTCGAGATGCGAGGAAGTGCGAGGTTTGCAAAGCGAAGGTCTACTTGCAAGCTGTGTGCTTGTAGCTGCGCCAGAAGCGCCAGCAGTACGTGGAAACGTACCATGCTTTACCTGGATTCCAAAGGGACGCAACCAAAACCTCGAGCATCGAAAGATACCGTTTCAGCCAATCCAAAGCCGGAGATTGATTTCCGCGATATTCATTGGCCCACGAAAGGGCATTGTGGAGGGAAACATCACAAGAGGATACTGATATTTTCGACGGCCCCGCCGCTGCGTAATACCGGTAAATATACTTAAATTCTACGGTGAAGCTGACAAACAATACGGTGGAGAAAATGATGGCCAGTCGTGAAGTACACCGCCTAGCCAGTCATCTGGGACGATGCTCCACGATGGATGTGAATGTTGATGCAGCTTACACTTAAAGTCCGTTCTTGGGCTTGTAAAGCGGACTTACTCGCCTGTCCTCGGCTTTGGAGGTGTATATGATATTCGGGTAAGAACTGAAACTTGGTTTCGACGAGCCACAACAATCGTTTCCTCGTTTGGCTCCACCCTGTGCATGGCATGCCTAGTGCAGTTGCTTTCCGCAAGTCAGCTTCGTGGCCCCTTCAGCCGCACGCCAGTCAGTCCACGGCATATCGGTGTCAGATCGCGCCACCCTAAACTTTCGGCATCTGGTCTTGAATCTTTCCTGACCATCACTCCTGTCCAAGTCGGGAAATTCCCTAATTCAATGGGGAGGAACCTATCGGTGTCGCCGTTCGTGCATCCGTCGAACTTGTTACAAGCCACCTCCTCCTTATTTGCGGAGAAGCCACATCGAATTTCAGAGAATAAGTGCTCAGATGCACCCATCAAGTTGCCATTTTGTCATGCGAGGAGTGTCGACAGCAGCCCTGACAGAAGCTCGGTGGGCGCTCAAGAAGACACCATTTACGATATTCACGCGGCCTGACTACTCGCGATTTATGCTACGCCAAGACGGCACCACGGAGGACTTGCCCCCACTTACCGTGGCCGCAGACTCGGCGGCATTTCCATTTGACCCACCGAGCTGGGTCCACGCTGCCGCCCATGCGCGCCCGACAGATCCCACACAACTGCGGGTCGTGACGTGGAATGTTTGGTTTGACCGCCTCGCACAGGCCCAGCGCTACGAGGCGCTCTTCGCCCAAGTGTTGGCATTGGCTGCCGACGTGGTGTGCCTGCAGGAGGTGACGCCGCAGTTCCTCGCTGCCGTCGAGCACTCCGTGCTGTTGCAGGCCGTGTACACGCACAGCCCCGCGCCCGTCTATCCCTACGGCTGCCTCATTCTCGCGCGGCGGACCCTCGAGCCCGCCTTCGACCATGTTCCACTGCCGTCCAGAATGGACAGAGTCCTTATCGTCTGCCGAGTCATCGGGGGTGCCGTGGGTACAGTGCACCTTGAGTCGCTCAATTCACCCATCGTGCGCGATGAGCAACTCCGGGTTTGCGAAGCCGCCTTGGCCCCCTTCACAAACGCGATCTTGTGCGGCGACTTCAACTTTGATGACACGCAGGCGTGGGGCTCATGGCACAGGCCGTCGAATGCACCACTCGAAAACGACGTGCTTGCAACTGTGTTGCATGCATACGTGGACGTTTGGACGTACCTCCGGCCGCACGACCGTGGCGCAACGTTCGACGGCGGCAACAACCCGCGTTGCATTGCCGACCCGCTCGAAGTCATGCGCTATGACCGCATTATGCTCAAGCGCGGCGCGTGG
The DNA here is from genome assembly GCA_002081595.1 of Achlya hypogyna. Lineage (NCBI taxonomy): Eukaryota > Oomycota > Saprolegniomycetes > Saprolegniales > Achlyaceae > Achlya > Achlya hypogyna. The sequence continues at coordinate 4,775 of JNBR01001554.1, read as the reverse complement.
ACGCCGGGGTCGATAGCGCTTTTGGGCGAAGCGCCACTGGACCCGACCGGAATGAAGGTGAGCGACCACTATGGTCTAGCTCTCGATTGTATTGTGAACCATGGGTCGCATCACGAAACAACGGATCTCTAGTCGGCATTACGCGCACCACCATTCACGATGTTGATCGTTGACCTCAAATCTGCACTACGTGGCATACATAATATGCATGAAGACCGAATAAAATTTTCGCCAACCACGTTTCATCGACGCCTCGGAAGTTAAAGTTGCCGTTCACCGTAATTTTTCTCCCATACATTCAAGCAGCAGGAATTATTACGATGCCCACTTTAAAAAGATAACCCTTTGCCGAGTACGTTTGGCCAAATCCCTGGTAAATGTGTATAATTTGCTCTACGTCATGCATACGGCATTTGGCACAAGATAAGTGTATTTGACCCAAAGTCAAACTATTTGGCAAAGTCCATGAAATGTGGCGACCTCCAGACATTGTTAGCCATTTTAGAGGGAAATATTTAAAATACGAATGAGGTGACTCACCACAAACTCAGAAATATTTTCAATAAATTGATGAACCACGCATAGAACCATGGGGCTAGCGAGGGCTGATCGAGCCCGTGCCAGTCACGCTTCGTGCCACCTGGCCCGCGAGGGAGACATATGCCAATCTCCCTGTCAGTGAAGCGACGGATCAGTGAGGAGGCTTAAGTTGGACGCGATAGTTGGTCAATCGCTGTTGGCAATGGCTACAAACTTCACACCTCGCGCATCCTGTTCCTGCCGACAAGCTTGTCGTTAAAACCATAGGCATCACCTCTGACAAATTCTGACGGAGCGACACATCGACTGATTGCAACTTCGAATCGAGCACAACTACCAGACGACGCTCGACAAGATCCTGGCGAGTTTGCGCCCCACAACGTCACTGCCACCAATAGGCAAATTTTTAACGCACGCAACACGTTGGTGTTCACGACAAGAACGTGCATTATGAACGGCATCAATTGAACGACCAGTCATTTGTGGGCAAGCGCGCCGTGATGCCAGTAGCCTGCTGGAGGTCACTCGCACTGGTAAGTCTTGCGTGGGTCGCTGGATTCCAAGGGCGGGATTCCAACATACCTATACCCCTGAATCAAGATGGATAGCAAGATTGATACTGGTATGAAGTCATAGAGTTACTGGTATTTGACTGGATTAACACTGAAATGGTGAACAGCTCCAGCAGACTACAGCAGGCAGCATAGACTCAAGGACATGATTCCCAAAAGTTTTATCCGGCAAGTGCTGTTGTGCGGCGAGCCACCATCACGAGCATGAGCAATTTGAAAGGAAAGGTCTTGATGTGATTCGTACCACATGTTGCTGCCCAAATACCCAAGTGCGATTCGCTGAAGGAGCGGTGACGCAATTTAATCTCCTTTTTACGACTCGTAGAGTACAAGCAAAGCTGGAGAGGTGTTTTAACTTAACTCAACCTAAGAGATACTCTCTTCGCCCATAAATGCAACCACTCATTTGAACTAGCTTGGGAGCTCTTATACAAATGTATCTATATTGTGTATTTCCACGGCTATCACGTGAGTTCACCCCGAGCGTCGATGCTTACAATGAATTGAATGGCAATTGCCAGATAAGCTCAATTCTCTAGCAATAGCTTCAAGGCGCTTTTTATCCTATATTAATCTTGTCTGGGGCAGATCGGCACCAGCTCTCAATGTTGCTCCATACTTTGCCCCATACTCTAGATAACGATACGCAACATAAGGGCAATATCATTTGGTATAGCTGGGACTAGCACGAGTAGTTTATTGTATGTCACTGCACATAGCACACCTTGGCCAAGTTAAATAGGTCATGTTTGACAAAATACGCTGTGTGATGGGGCATCCACTCATCGTCGAGCGCACAAATATGAGCTAGAATTGTACTAGTACGCCCTTTCGCGGTTCACACACACGCTCGAGTTCAGGGTCTATGTGGGTTGGAACAGTTCCAAGTTTCAAGAGACCTACTACATTTCAAGCAATCGGCCTTTCTTGTTGAATGGAGAATGGCACAAAATTAGCTACAGTAACCTTACAGTATTTGGAAATTAATGCTCGATAGCACGAAGGCAAACTCGCTTTTGCGTCTATCCCACATGTCTCCCCTCCTTGCGTATACCTCAACGAACCAGCCGTGCCCCTTCGCATGTTTGAGCTACGGGTAGACAAATTGACTTCGTAGTTCGAAGCCTAAATCCAGCACCACATTTGGACACTGTATTGTATTGGAGCGTAGAACCACAGAGTTCGAAGTGTTACGAGGTTGACCGGCTGGTCAAGCTTAATTTTTCGTTGCAGAATCCACACGAAGCGAATCCATAGTACTCCCCGAGCGCTCCTTGTCCAGCGCCGTCCCACCCAGAGCCGATTGGTTCTTCCTCAGTTGCGAGCATCCATGTGGCCAATTCATTTCTCAATTTGAATTGAATCGCCACGATGCTCGGTCCAGTTGCCCTAGCTGCCACTTTGGTCGCCACAGTCGTGGCTTACACCAACTCAACCAACACGACGGTGCTCCCCGTCCTGGACTCGGCTAACGCCACCGCGTTCAACGGCACCGCCGCCAACGCCTCGGCCGCGTCGTGGGGAAATGTTATCCTCCTCTCGAACTACATTGCCAACGCCACCGCCACCGCGTTCAACGGCACCGCCGTCAACGCCTCGGCCGCGTCGTGGGGAAATGTTATCCTCCTCTCGAACTACACTGCCAACTCCACCGCCATCACCAACGTCACTGCCGCTGCCTCTGCTGATGCCACGATTGTCTTTCCTGCTGGTGCCTGCAAGCCCGTCAGCGTCAACCGCGATGCGACGTACTGCATCGTTGGCTCCTTGTGCTCTGGCTCCGGCGCAGCTCCTGCAGGTGTTGCCTGCCCCCAGGCTGGCGCTATCGCTACCGCTGATTGCCACAACTACCTCAAGAGCTACACCGCCAACGGCAAGTGCGTTGCCCCTGTCGACGCTGTCTGTCAGAAGATCCAAACTGGTGCCTGGGGTTGCGTGTGGCCCGGTGCGAGCAACTGGACTGAGTCGACCAACAAGACCGGTACCAACGCCTCTCTCATCGCTGCGAAGCCCATTACCACGCTTTCTCCTAACGTGACGTTGCCCACGAACGGCTCGGTGCCTACCAACGGCTCGCGCGTTCTCTCAAACGATGACAACACCATTCGTTTCCCCATGATGTAAAATCGAGTCTATTTTATCTAGGGCTCAGCCTCAAACAACAAAATCGCGTTCCGCCAGTTCGTCAATGCTCCGTGTTTTTGTATCGAGGCGATTTGCGTCTGCCTGACCTCTACAAGTTATAGTAAACGTTTGGCGTTCACCTCTGCAACTGCTAAGTTTTCAGACGCCGCTTCAGCTCCGTTGTGGCGATAAAGGCAGCACTCGGCTCAGGCAGCTTCTGTCAGCTCACCTTCTTCGATTTCCTATTGGAATCGGGTGTCGTCGATTTATTTGAATCTGAAATATTAATATATTTACATTAATACAAGCACTAGAAAGCTGAACACGAAACAATAACTAATAATAGGGCCTGGTACACGATCAAGTTGTTGCCACAAGGCAACTGGGGCTATGTGCGACTAACATTTGCTAGTAGTGCAAGCCTTCCACATGGGCAAATTTAATATTAAAGATGGCGTTATATATTGCCGTCCTAGCTCGAGGCCATCCTGTTTATCGAATGGCAAGTCGACGCTGGCGTGTAATGGCTTCTTTCAATGGCAGAGTCTCAAAAAGCACTTGATGCATAAGTGGAACATTTGACTTGGTAGCCAAGTTAGCGATAAGCTCGTCGAACAAACTCACGGGCATGAGCCCTTTGACGAGTGGAAGAAGCAGAGCTACCACACCTGCTTGGTTGTGCTCAACAGCATGCTGGAGCAGGCATTTTCCTTTGCTGTCTGTTTCAACCGCAAGTCCCGGCGTCGCCTTCATTATAATCTGCAGGCGTTGGATGTGTCCTACCGCCGCAGCATCCCAAGCGGACAAAGCAGTGTCAGAGGAGGGACTCGCGAGCGGATTCTCGACGAGAGATTGATCGCATAGCGAGCCACGTGACGAGTCCACGAGGCAGCTCACATCGCAAAATGGGCCGCGGTCTTCGGAGGGCTTTGCGCTGTGAGCTTGGCAGAGGCTTTCAAGGTCACGTAGTCCGTACAGGTGGAGTGGAGAAGCGTAATAAAAGGCATCGGCGACCTTAGAGATGCATGGATGACGTTCAAAATCCTCGAGAACTTGGAGGAGGTTATCTTCATTGTAGCTGTGTTGTATTGAGTTTGGCGTGGCTGTGGCAGAACCTGCTAGAGGCCGGAGAACCATTATCTGGACTATCGATAAAAGGAGCAACTAGCTGCTATGGGTTCATATTCACAATGCATGTCCTGATTTGAAACAAAAGGGCGCTTCGTGCGATCGACAAGGCTCAGCTGGATTTGCCTTCAATAGAAATTTCCCGACCTTTTCTACTGACAAACTTTCAGATGGGCTGGAAACGCGGCAGCCACTGGTTGTACACGTGTACTTCGGGTACATGTACCGCACACGCATTCTCCATTAATAGTACATGCAAAACATATGCATGTACTAATACGAATCTCCGATGTATTTTAGGCACATGCATTCCTATATCCTACAAGCATTCTAGAAGCCTTAGATTACGGATTGTAAACAAGTTGGCACTTTCAAGTCGGCGCCAAGCTCTTTCCTGGCTCTACTTCAATG
>JNBR01001551.1:0-21768 GCA_002081595.1 Achlya hypogyna | reverse complement strand
CGAGGAGGCCGAGCGATTTCTCAGCAGTGATGCGCCCGAGGTACCCCACGCGTACGCAGTGATTCGCTGCACGGACGACGGGCGGTGTGAAGACGGTGGTGTCAACGCCTGGTGAGACAACGTGCGTTGCGGTGGAGGTCACGGCGCTGGTGACACTCGGATGAAAGGCGGCAAAGTGCGACGGGCCGATGACTGCGTCGACGGCGATGGGCATCGGCAGAACGCTCGATAGCTCGAAGGCGGTCGCGGCGCCCACGTGACGACCTGCGAGGGCGAGAGCGCGGTCGCCGTAGTCCCGTGAGTTGGCGTAGAGAAGTAGACCGCCGCGACAGGTTTCAAAGGTTGCCATATACGTTTTCCAGAGACGTTGGACGAAGGGCGGCACAGGGCCTACCGTCGCGCCGAGAACGTAGTCGGCGACCCGCTCCATAGTCGAGTTGGATGTCAACGCATACGCGCTGGCTTCCTCGTACGACAGCTATGAACGTCGCATGAACTCGCGAGGTATTGATGCATCTTACGATCATCGGGGCGTACGTCACAGGAACGCCAATCGCTTTAAACGGATTGAAGCGAGGCGTCGGGTGCTCCAAGTGAAACACCTACATGCATGCGCTTAGAGACCTTTGGCGAGGACAAACCTGGAAAGTATAGTTTGAGTTGGCGTACGGCTCTTCACGAAGGGACCGAATGAGGTTGACCCATATCTTCTTTTGGCCATCGAACTGGGCATTCGAGACGACGACGCACACCTTGCGCACCGTCGGCCGTCGAGCCACGGCCGCAGGAATTGCCCATAGTGCCGTCTTTGGAGGTCGCTGGTTTCGCATATTTGCCGCTTCGGTGCGGCTCCAGACGCGTTCGATGTGCAAAAAGGAGGGGCGCCCCACTGTGGCCATGCTTGCGTCCAGAAGGTGCGCCTCCACAACGTGTGTACCCGGCTCGATGCCTGTGAGTGCCAAATCGTCTGCTCGGGCATACAGCAGGGCGTTGAACTTGCTGCCGTTTAGCCGCACGAACCAGTCGGGCTGACTGCCGGCTAGGTCGAAAGTCACCGACACCTCGGCTGTTTGGAGCAGGTAGCCGCGCGGGGGCCAAATAAAGCGGACGCCAATAAATTCTGTACACTCTGAGACAACCAGACTCGCCTAATAGTAAATGCCATTAGAATTGCTGTCCACAAACTCGAGCAGCGCACAAGTCCTGCCATGAAGCGCCACATCAGCCCTTGCCCTTGAAGATTTGGCGAAACCAAATTAGTCTTTTTAGGAAAATAGTCTTTCCTGATGCGAAGCCTGCAGCCAACGCCTAAACAAGACCGCCGTGTGCGTCTCAGTTTGAGCTCCAAAAGAGCAGGTAAGCCAGCATAGCTGCAGCATCATGGTTCGAACAGTTGCTGTCAGTCTTGTACGCATCAGAGCCGTCAAAACACCGGTGTAGGAGGGCAGGGCCATTCGATCCAAAAAGGATCTTCTATGGTCGCTCACGTTGCCGTAAGCGGCGCCAGCTCGTTCTCCGCATGCCAATCATGCCCTCTGCGATAGATCATACTTTCTTGTGCAGTGGTCGCCATGGCCAACAACCTCACATTGCGCTTCCTTTGGCCTCCACAGGGCTACATCACGGACCGTCCAGAAATGCCAATCCAGTACGTCGTTGACGGTCTGACAGGCCCGGGCTTCGTAAGATTCACGGGAGCCAATGTAAACGGCGTCGCTCTTGCAACGACGACAACGGGCCAATTTGTGAACTTGGAGCCAGGCTCGTTCTTCACGACGGTGGAGGCACTCGACGATCGCATGGCGCTAGTTAGTAAGCCATTTGTGCTGCATTTCGAGCGGGTACCCGCTGCCACCGAGATTTACCGAGAACTACGGCTGCCAAAGCAAGTTCTGTGGGCGTTGCCGGCAGCAGTAGCCAGGCGCCGCGTCGAACGGAAGCTTTGTTTCGTTGTACGGTCGAGATCTCTAGATGGCCAGAAGCGCATTTGGTTGCAGCTCATTGCGTCCCTTCGAGAGCACCCAACGATTGCCTACTCGTTCCACGTACGTACCATACCTGCTCGAACATGCACGACCAATAGCCTCTATAGGCGTATGTACTCTACAAGCCCACAAAGATTCCGGAGCCATTCACGAAGATGGGCATCTCCGTCACCAACGTCATGTTAAATGTAATGTTGCACTAAGGAACACTGGTCTGACCAACAGGTAGGTATCTTCCGAAGACTGGGCGACACATGAACTCACAGTCAACAAAACCAAGAAACAATTTGCTGCCTTCATCGAGGCTACCGATCGAAGTCTCTTCCCAACGTACCTTCACGACGCTTGGGATGGGTACCTCGAAGCGTTTGCGCCTTGCAGAGGTGCTATCTTGCTCTTTGCCAACGCCCGCGACCACGACGATCAGGTACTCGCACTTCTTGGCCGCCACGTGGGCGCAGCCGCGACAATCTTTGAGCTTTCGAGCTTGTTTCCCATGGCATTTGCTGTCGATGCCGTCATCGGACCGTCTCATTACGCCGTGAACCACTCCAGCGTCAACCGGATCCAAGCAACTCGCCGCTACGTCATACCACCAGGGGTGGACATCGACCTCTTCTACAAACGTACGACGCTTAACGAGGAAGGTCGATGTCTCGTCGTCGGGTACCTCGGGCGCATCGTCGCGGAGAAATCGCTCGGCCTCCTCGCCTCCGCCATCGAGCTTCTCACGACGACCGCCAACTCGACGACCAGCGCGATGCCGTGCATGGACTTTCGATGGGTCGGCGACGGCGCCGACATCGACTACTACCGCCGCTACCCCATCACGCTCCTCGGCGGCATCTACAACGAGACGGACCTCGTCCGCGAGCTCCAGTCGTGGGATATCGCCGTGCACCCAGGTCTCCAGGAAACGTTCTGCATCGCGAACGTCGAGGTGATGGCCGTCGGTTTGCCTCTCGTGACCTTTGGCGTCGCAGGCACGACCGAGTACGTCCGGCACGACGTGAATGCGTGGGTCGTGGACGAGATGAGTCCGGCGGCGCTGGCAGACGGCATCCGGCGCCTGGCGCAGGACGGTGCATTGCGACGGCGGCTCGGAGACGGGGCGCGGGCGACAGTGGTGAAGCAGTTTCAGTGGAGCGACACGGTGGCCAAGTACGACGAGGTGTTTGGCCGACTCATTGGCTCGATGAACGTGTGAAGCTCTCAGAAAGCAGCTTATTTATTGCAAAATGTGTCAAAGCTGCAGGGCTCTCACGTGACGACCCCTTTTTAGTCGGTGGCTTGCGCTCGTGGCAAGCGACGTCACTGGCAGACTCAACTGGCATAGTTCGGCAGTGCGCCGTTCAAGACTGTGCTTTGGAACTTGGATTCCATGAGATCCCTGGCGTGGACTGGCGCCATGGTCGAATACATGAAACAAACGAGAATTTGCAGGCAACGTTATTGAAAATCGATCCTCAATAGGATTGGTTGAAAATGGTTTTTTGAACCAATCATTGTGGACATGCCGTGTATTTTTCAGCTTGTGCAATATTGGAAGCATGGTGCGTGTGGTGGACAGAGTCGGCGCTCGGGAGGACACTGGCGGCAAGCGGGCGGCCGTGGTCATCGAACGGGAGAAGACATGCCCAACCCTTATCCGCGTCTTCATCAATAGCACCCACAACAGGTAGCTCCAATGCCGCCGGACGCAGGCCTTATCATGCCTTAGACCGGAGGCATACAATTCGTTGCACGAGACGCCCCTGCCCAACGAACTGCACATCTACACTTGGATGGACGCGACCCTGCGCGAGATCGCGGGACTCATTCGCGACGTTAGCGAAGACGCGCGCAAGCACTCTCGGCTCGCCATTTCGATTGTCGTGCCGGACCACCGCGGTCGGTACACTCTTAGGAAGGCCGGCGCTGTGGGTGGTCGTAAGCTGTCGGCTGATGAAGACAAGACGCTTGCGAGCTTTGGCTTTCAGAACGGCGACTTTCTGGACGTAGCCATGATCAAATAATCTTCTTAAGTTGTGTTTCTATCATACAGCGGTGTCAGGCTATAGACTGTCAAGGCCGTTGATCTCAGCCTCCATGTCAGCAACGATTGTCGGGGCGAGTTGAAGCTTAGCTGCACGTTCTCGAGACAAAGTATGCAGCGTATCTTTAACGGTGCGTGCCGAGCCTAACACACACGATGGCACCATGCGCAAAAAATACGAATGTCCTATGTACCACACACGTGCACAGTCCGGAAGCGCGCGTCTTGGTGCTGGGCTTCAGTGAGGAAGGAAAGACAGCTTTGCACCTGCGTCGCGTCATCACGCCCGCAGCGTACGATGGCCAAATGCGTGGTTGGGTTGTAGTAGACGACTGGAATCACATTGGATTGCAGAACAAAATGGGCCATGTACCTTGAAGAGCAGCCTGCATGGTCCCGACACCAAAGTCGCCGAAGTTGTTGGCCACGCTGGCCAGCACGAGGTTGTAGATGTCCCGCGCCGAGATCGCAGGGCCCTTCTTCCCCCGAGTGAAGCATACCTCGACGATGAGGTACCGATTCTTGAAGCGCACCATCGAGTCAATCTGCTGCCACCAAAACGTTCACCCAATGCCTCGTCCGGATACGGCCGGATAGTGATCTGTGTCTACCGATTTGCAGCCGGCCCATCCAAGCCGCGTGATCCGAGCGAAGCAGGGATCTTCGTTGCTAACGACCGCATCGAAGAGGACGTGTATGTCCTCGCGGCCTTTGTCGTTAGGTGTCTGTTCGACGAGGGCCACCAGCGCAATGCTGATCACAAGTGTCAATGGCGCGACATCATATGGACAAGGGCGAAGGCTTCGGTACGGACGTGAATCCACCTCGTCCCTCTGACAAAGTCTGGTGGCGTGACCCTGCTTGGGCTGGACCACGTTCGGCGGCGACGGATCTGCCAGCAGACGGTTGCCACACCTCTTCGGCGAGTCGCCGTCGTTGCCGATAGGCACTGCATGCACGCGAATAACGGTAACTAAGACCTCGAGGCTATCTACGGTAGGGCGACGCTGCACAGCCATCACTTCGCATGGCAGGTCGGGCGGCAGGGGTCCTTGCGAACGCGGCGAATCTTACGCGGCGGCCCAGATTCGGCGGCGGGCTTGAAGCCCGGAATCTTCGAGTGGCTGAAAACCTCTGAAACGTGATGTCGAATCTCCCGCGGGAGATTCCCATGTGGCCCGTTTCAGCGCTTTTTATTCGCCTGTCCACGGGTTCATTTCGTGTGTCTATGTGCGGCCCTCAAATTTAAAACAAACGTGCTTCGCGTCGTCTGCCGAATCTAGCTGCCGTCCAACTGTGGCAATCCTGCTAAAGTGAATTGAATTAAACCCATACAAAGCGTGGGTGATAATTCCATCCAGTCCTTCGGGCAGAACCACATTGCGCGAGCGACGGTGCTCTCCTCGTCCAACTCATCTGCCGCGCCGCCCGCCTGGCCTAGCCGCAGCTAACTACCGCCTTAAACCCGCCAAAGGTATGGCCCTGCCCGCGGCGCCCGACGTGGACGCGTGCGACATGCGCGTATCTTTGACCTCGGCGCTCACGCAGATGCCATTAGTAGGATCCCTGACGCCTAGCTTCATGATCATGGCAACCACGAACCCATCGTCTTTGGCCAGCGTACCTCCTAATATGAAGTTGCTGGAGCTTGCGGCCATGAAGGCCCACGGTGCGCCCGTCCTCCGGCAATCGTCAGACCTGAAATCAAACGAGCCCAGTGAGAGCGCCGAGTCAGATTCGACGCCCACGCCAGTAAATGGGTCGACTCAGTCTGCTTCTGGTCGCAAATATGAACGCCGCACAAAGCGCTTTATCTGGCCCGACGAACTACACCGTCTCTTCGTCGCTGCAGTATTTGACGTCGGTCTCAAGAACGCATCGCCAAAGGCGTTGCTGACGCTGATGGGCAGTTCTGCATGCTCATCAGGGCTTACAACCGAGCACCTCAAGTCGCACCTGCAGAAATATCGCCTTAATTACGATCGATCGCGGGTCGAGTTCCTCAAGTTCTACGACGAAAGCGTCTCAGAGGCAGCGAAGCAGCACAAGCGGAAGGGAAAAGTCGTGGTACGCTTCGTCAGTCTGCTTAACTTCGCGTCTCATGAGGCGTTGCGTAGCAACAAGGAGCGGTCTCTTCGCTCTTTCCTATCTGTCCCACGTCTAAGAAGCGCAAGACGAGCGACGACGCGGTCGACGATGGTTCGAGCGACGACGAAGAAGACGAGAAGGTGGCCAAGGTTGTGGCCACGACCCAGAACATCACCCGGCAGCTCGACGTCCAGGCCAAGACATTGCACATGCAGGCACAGTTTCAGGAAGAAATCCAACAGCAGCTCTACGAGCAGGCGTTGCTGCAGCGCCAACTGCAAGAGCGCCTCTCGCAGGTCACGATGGCCAAGGGCATCACGGAAAGCGCACTGAACGCTGCACGGTCCGCGGCTGCCAGGTCGTCGACCGCTCCTGCCCCCAGCAGCAACCCCGTGTCCAAGGCCACGGCGCCCAGCCATCGCCACCACGCGCCGAGCCCACACCAGAACCAGTTTTCGCACCACCTGGCGGCGTTGAGCCAGCTGGGGCCGTCGGGCGACCCAGGCTCGGCCGAAAACAACATGCAGTGGAACCTCGGACTCCTGCAGCCGGCCAGCAGCCACGGCTCACCGTTTCCTGTGTCGCCACGCGGCCCGACGGCGGCCATGTCCCTTGAGCAGCAGAACGCGTCGCACCTGCAGATGCAAATGGCAATGCAACAGCAAATGTATTTGCACCGCCAAATGCTGCTCCGCAAGGTCGAAGTCTCCCAGCAGCAGCCGGGGTTGTTGCCGCAAGAGACGGCGACGTGGAACTCGAATGCAAGTGCTGCTCCGGCTTCCCGTCCGACCCTCGACCAGCAAGCAGCCGCAGCGGAGCAGTGGCCCCCCGACGACGTACAGAGCAAGGTGTCAACGCCTGGGTTGCCCCTGCCCGACGAAAGCAAACCGGCAACGCCCTCAGGCGACGTCATGGACCTGTACGGCTGGGATAAGCTCAACCTGGACGTCGACATGAACGACGACCTCTTCAGCTTCTTGAAGTAGTAGATGGTAGATTTAATGTAATTCGGATGTAACTCAATAGTTGATCGTGGTCGGAGCGATTGGCCGTGACCGAACCTGCGTGTGATGACCTGTGCTGTGAATGCCCAAGGCACTTCTTGGCTCAAGAGGCTATGAGGACCTGACGAACGGTTGCGAGTTGCCTTCGGCTCAAGACGTCAACCATGGAGTGTACAGGTGCAGCGCTGGCGTCAGCTAGACGCGAGGGCACCGATGGTGAAGGCATAGAGGTCGTGTTCGGAATTATATATGAAGCGATCAAGGCAATTCACGCTTAGAAGCGTCCGGTGCACCGCGCACGAATAGCACATTGTTGCAGCGGATGAGCACTTCGCCGAGATGGCCCGTCTTGTTGCCGCCAACGAACTCCTCCGTGTTGGCGAGCTGCAGGTTCATGTAGGAGTCGACAGACACAAGGTCACCTTGGTATTCCATGCCCCACTTGAGCTTGACGATCACAGCCTTGCCCGTGAGGCCGGCAAGGAAGGGCTTCGGGTTGAGAATCAGGCCAGACTACACATGCCATGAGCCTCGTCCGCCAAGCCTCCAGCGCTTACCATCGCTTTTGGACCGCTGGAAATTTGTACGTCGCGGTGATCCCTCCGATTTCGGACCTCGATACAAGAACACGAGTGCTTTTATCGTATAGTGATATCCAGCGAATCAATTTCGTTGATTTTGGATCGCACGGCTGCGCAGGTCACCAGCCCACGCTAAGTCCGACAAGCCCGCCAGGCAGCAGAGGCAACGCATGGAGCGACGAGCCAGCACGCGATGAGCATATATTAGGGGGCGCTTACTCGGCCTCGTCGTCCGAGCCGGCCTTCTTAGCCTTCTTGGCCTTCTTTTCCTTCTTTTCCTTCTTCTTCTTCTTCTTGTCCTTCTTCTCACCGCCCTCTTCGTCGTCCTCGTCCTCATCGTTGCCGCTTAAGCTCTCGTCCGAGAAGTCGTCCGAGCCGTCTTCGTCCGAGTCGCCACCTGGCCCAAAGTCCGAGTCTTCAGACTCCTCCTCTTCGTCGACCTCGCCCTCCTCGGGGCCAAGGGCCTCGTTCATCTCTTCGTAGCCACGCTTCTGGGCTGCGGGTGCTTGCGTCTCCTTTAGGTTGCGGATCTTGAGTTTCTTGGAAGTGAGGAACTGCGAGAGCTCGGGGAACTCGCGGCGGTCAATGGCCGAGAAGAGAGTCTCGTGCGCCTGCTCCTGACCCACGGCGCGACACGACACGAGCAAGTCGAAGTTGCGGCTGGCGCTCGTTCCCGACTGGCCGGCGTAGCGCTGGAATTCAATGTAGTCGATGTCATCGTACCGAATGAACGTCGTGGGCTTGTGGATGAACATGAACGACTTCTCGAGCGGGAAGAGCACGCCCGAGTTAGCCTTGACGGCGCACTTGACGGCGCGGTCGCCACTGTGCGTCACGAACTTGCCTGACGTGTACACCTTCTTGCCGATAATAAACTTAAAGAGCGTCGCGACGATCTGCGGTAGGGCGCCCGACATGCGCTCGTGGATGTTGCCATCGTACGCCTTGATCTCGTCTGCCGTGAGGTTTACATCGATGTGAACCTCGTCGCGAGCGAGCTGCAGCACTAGGTGGGGGTAACCCTGCTTGCCCTGCCGGATCGGCTCTTCGAGTGAGATCACAAACGCCGTGTTGGTCGAATTCGGGTACTCGAGGAGGAAGCACCGGTTGATGTTGCTGTACATGATCTTGTAGTCGTACGTCTTGCCGTGCATGCGGAGGAACGACCCGTACAGTTCGATAGCATAACGACCGCGGGGCGTGAGGAATGTGCCCATGGACTCGTCGAGCTCCACGATGCTCTTGCCCGTGATGTTGCTGATATTGGCGCGCGCGAGCACATCATCCTTGAACGACTCAGCGCTCACACCATCCTCGAGGTCGCCAGGGATGTACAAGCGCATCTCCACGAGCGTTTCTTCATCGCCTGCAATTGTGTCATCTTCGTGGAATTGGAGCTCAACTTCCGTTTTGCCAGGCAGGGCACATTGCGAGATCGACTCCAGTGGGATGTCCATGGCAAGACCCTTGTCCTGAACCATAAAGTTAAGGTTGGAGCCCTGGAATTGCATCGTGCCCCAGTTGCCGCCGGCGGTCGCAATGGCTTCTTCCTCAAGGGCGCGCCCGAAAAATTCAGGCGACGCTTTCTTCACGAGGTCAATGTCAGCTTGCTTAAGCCCTGCAAAGCGCACGGTGCGACCACCCTTCTGCGTGATCTTGAGGTGGAACTGCTTCGGACCCATGGCGGAGTAGAGCAAGCTCACAATGTCGTCCTTGGCAATCTTCTTCTGCGACTCTGTCTGCCGGCTACGCCAGAGAAGTCCCGAAGGGTTCATGACGAGGACGCCGCTGCTGTGACCCCAGAAGACGTTGCTCACGACCTGCTCCTTCTCCATGCTGCTCTGCGCCCCCCGATCGAAAATGGCCCCGACCAGTGCCTCAGGTTTCGCAATTCGGACTTATCCGTCCTAATTAGGATAAGCCGGTTGGAAATTTCGGACTCCCGCCAAAACCGTTCGCTCCTTTTCCAAATTAAAAAGCAATATCAAGCAACTTTTTATGCATTTGACACTCGAGCGAAATGGTGTTCAACGTCGCACCGTGTCAAGCGCGTCGAAAATACGCGAGCATTGCTGCATCATCGACAGCACTTCGGATACCAAATGAGCTCCTTCGAGGCGAAGGAAGAGGACGGACAGGACGCGTCCCCGTATCTGGCCCGTGCTTCTTGAGGAACGCCACGGTGGCATCGAACCCACCCTTGGCAGCAGCACTGAGCGCCCAGGCTGTGCACCCTTCTTGCCGATTGGCATGGAGAAACTGAAGCACGTCCAAATGACCCTTCGCGGCAGCACCACTCATGGCGAGTGTCGTGCAGGGCTTTCCGTGGTAATGGAGGAATGCGACGACACCAAGGTGGCCATTCATCGCTGCAAAATCCATCGCAGCCGCAGAGCATTCGACACCCAGATTCTCCAGTTGGCGGACGACGACGAGGAAACCGTGTTTGGCAGCTCCGTCGAAGCCACGGTATGAGCATGTCAATGGGCCTGCCAATCGCTGAAGGTGCTGCAGCATGTCAACACGTCCACATCGGGCTGCGAAATCGAGTGCGTTCGACGAGATCACGCGGCGCTCGTCGTGGCATCGCAGCCACCGGTCAAGTAGGACGTCGTCGCCTTGTAGTATAACAAGGTGGGTCACGAGGTCAGCGAGTGTTGAGCTCTCGACAAGAAAGAGAGAGCGGGCGGCTACGGCCAGAGCTCCGTTCATGCAATCGAGAGGCTCGGTGGACATGCCGGCCAACTCGAATTGAAGCTCGAGGAGTGCTGGACCATAGTTCATGGGCATGACGTAATGCAAGACGTCGTCGTATCTTCGAAACATAGCGATGGCACGGCAGTCCTCGACAAATTCCAATACGTCCATAAAGAGGCCCCTTTGGAATTCGCAGATCAACTTCGTCAGGTGGTCGCTACAGAGCACGCATCGCGCTGCCAGAACCATGCTGCGGGCCCTGGTTCTGGTTGACTGCAGCAGGTGACCAAGATCGCCCCTGCTACGTATTTTTAGGCGTTTGTGGGCTCTGATTGGTGTTTGGCTCCGACGACATGAAAGTTTTAGCCAATAAAGTGACGACATGCATGCAGGGGGGGCTACTGAAATGAGTTTTAGACTCGCTCGTGCCAATACAAAAGCCAAGCCAAATGCAATGCTTGATTGCAGCGAAATAATGGGGATACCCCATAAACGACGCCAGCCGAGGGTGTGTAATTAAGCCCCCTCGATAGAGCAGAGCGGGGACGGGACGGACGTACCGATATAGCGCTAGCATGACCGACCGAACGCAAGATTTTCTGCGGCTATGCCAAGCCCACGCTCCTCGCGTAGAAGCACCCAAGCCCCGGAAGCAGGTACGATATGGTCTTCGTCATATGCTCAGGGGTCTAATGCCGGCCGCAGAAGCCCCTCTCCGCGGCACAGCAGCAGGCGCAGTTCAACGCAGCAGCATCGGACGTCTCCAAGGATGTGAACAAGGTTTCGCAACGTCTCCAGCAGCTTACATTACGTACGTGCATCCATCATGGTTCTTGCTTATGGTCACTTGCTCTCGCAGTCGTTCGACAAACCAACATGTTCAATGACCCAACCAGCCAGATCAACGAGCTCACGCAGCTTGTAAAGCAAGATATCAACATTATCCACGCCAAACTCGACGACCTCCAGGTACATACCGTCGTGGCCTACATGAGCTCAGTTTTCGTTCCAGGTCTATCAGGAAAGCCAGCGGAATGGGTACTCGTCACAGCAAGCAGCCAAGCACTCGGACGCGATCGTGAACCAAATGAAGACGTCGCTCGTGTCCACGACACAGGGATTCAAGGACATTCTGCAGGTTCGTGCCCCAGCGTCAGACGCGTCGGAGCTTACACAGACATCAGGTCCGTCAAGAGACCTTGCAGCACCAGCACGATCGGCAAACGCAGTACGGACGCTCGAACCCAAGGTACACCTAGACGAATCTACGGAGCACCTTTCACGGCATTGAGTGCTGTAGCTTGCTCGGCAGACCACTGGCATTTCAGTCACTGCCGCGCCCTGATGGTATCGACGCAGGTGAGAGCGAAGCTGCACCCCTCATTTCCGCTCAAGTTCGATTCCTTCGTGCCCAACTGAATAACTCATGGAGAGCTTGGTATGTAGAGTCAACAGTTTGTTGTGAGCGAGCAAGGCTACGCCGACTCGCGAGCCGAGGCCGTCGGAAACATTCAGTCGCACGTCGTGGAGCTGGGCGAGATCTTTCAGCGCCTTGCTGTCATGATCAGCGAACAAGGCGATATGGTTCAGCGGTGCGTCGTAGCCTTCCCACTTCGTTAGATGAAAAGACACTTATGAGCTGATAGGATTGATGACAACGTGGACGAGACGGTCATGAACATGTCGGCTGGACAAGAACAACTCGAGAAGTTTTACAAGAGTCTTTCGAACAACCGGATGCTGACCATGAAGATCTCGGCGATTCTGCTAGTCTTCATCATCTTCTTCATGTTCTTCCTGGCTTAGCACTAGTCCATCGAGCAGGACGCGTCGTATATAAACATCCCTATTACTCCTATACGCTACTTGGTCTCGTCCTTTTTCCCAAAGACCGAATCCTTGAGGCCGTTAAGGTACTGGCCAGTGGCCGATGTGTTGTCCGCCATGACGGCACCGACGGCTAGAGCAACCACGGTAGCACCTTGGGCGAAGATACGAGCGCGCATAAACTTCTGCTGTGTCCGCGAGTCGCCTCCCGAGACGAAGGTGCGCAGGCCACCGGCGAGGATTACAGCCGTGACGGCGCAGCCAACAGGCACGAAGGGGTTCTCCGTGAACTTGCGCTTGAACTTGTCCATGCCCGATTCCATCATCATGGTTGCTTTCCTGGTGTTCGCGATGCAAAACTTGGATTGGCCTTCGGGGGAAGTCTAATATGGTGCGCTTTTTTGTACAGGAATTTCAGCACCTACAATGGAAATAGTGTCCGCCCGATTCCACCCCGCCTGTGGATAAATAGTGTGCATCCATTGCCAAATATATGCTCCTCACAATCGTGAGGCTCCATATTTCGGACAATTCACGCCCAGCGTATTTTGCTTCATCCCTAGCGGCGTTGTTCGTATTTGTGGGGGCTGCTTCGAGAGTAAATACGGCATTGGTGGCCTGGTGCTGTTCTTGGTATTTTGGTGCGTTTTCATTAAACTTGCTATTTGTATACTCTCGCCGGCAATCATCTCATGCACAATTTCTTGGCGCTAGGGCCTTACGGAATTAGTGTTTGTAGAACTCTATTTCTATTCATGGTTTCATCATAATTTAATGGCATTTTCAAAGGAAACTCGTCTTTTGTAAGAAGGGCAGAGGCGAGCAAAAAAAACTTTCGGCGACGTGTCGAGCGAATGCGCAGGAAAGGTATGCGATTCTACAGGTAATCGGCATCGAGTGTGGAAGGGGGCGAGCACCCTGTGGGTGGCTGAGGATTTAGTAGTCAATTCGTGCTTTTTGTGAAGGATATGAACCGTCTTAGCGTGGCTCTTGTGAAGACGTCGGCTCGCCGCTTCAGCTCGGCGGCGCCGTCGCTGACGCTCACCACGCAGTGGGAGCCCCTCCGTGCCAAGCTCGCGGATCCCCGCGCCCGCGCTTCGCTTGACTCGCTCAAGCAGGCCCACGCCGCTATCGTGGCCGAGGCCCGCGAGTTCGCCGGTGAGCCTGAAAAGATCAACTTCGCACATTACAAGAATTTGATCAAGAACAAGGACCTCGTCGAGGCCCTTGAGGAAAACTACGCTAGCATCGTGTTCCCCGAGATCAAGCCCGAGGATTGCTACACCGCCGGCTCGTCGCTCGAGGCTGACCTCAAGCCGACGTACCAGGCCCTCGATGCCGAGATCGCTGACTCGGTTGAGCGCATTGAAGAGCTCAAGCAGCTCATCGCCCTCATGGAGGAGACGCGCACGACCAAGGCTACGACTATCGATGAGGTCGCCGCTATGCACCCTGAAATCGTGGATGAGATTGACGAGGAAATCGCCAACTACGACTGGGACAAGGATGTCCCCCAATAAGCGCCCGGCAACACGCTTGCATGCGACCGATGAATGTTGTGTGCTCCTTGTCGTCGCATTATAAGAAGACCTATAGAATCTGTACCGTTCGCGCGTCTTCCCGTCAAGACGTCTCTGGTGTCATGTACGATATTTGAGACTACATTAGCTAGGGCAGTGGGTTATTCATCGCGAACGCGGTAAGCTTCGGGCACGCGGAAGAGCTTTTTGGGCTTGGAGGCAAACGCTGTGTCGACGCACTTGTTGTAGGCCGTAAGGAGCTCGGAGCACGTGGCCATGGCCTTCGTGCCGGCATCGGGGTCGCTTACGCCCTCGGGCTGCTTGCCATGCTGGTGCAAGCATGCAAAGAAGGGCTCGGCGACGGCCTTGCAGGCCTTAGGCGCGCGGGGGAAGTGGGGGCTCACACGAAAGGGGGCGTCAGACATGACTCTACTTGTTCACTGAGATTCTTGTCTGCGGTGGATATTCTGGGGAATACGCATAGTTTCAACCAATCGCCTCTTGGAAACCTGACTGACTCGATGCTATTGGTCGAAAGTCGGCCATGGTCTTTGCAGCGAAACTTGTTGGTCGCCAGAGTTCGAAATGTTCTTCCGACCCGGTGCCGCCCCGCGCCTGAACCGCGCCATGCAGCGCGCTCTCAACCGTGGCTCGTCGCGCTCGAGTGCCAACGCTATGCGGAGGATCCACAACCAGAAAGTAGTCCTAGAGTCGGTAAGCTCCCGAGCCCTGTCGGCCGAAAGTGTCCACAGCACAATTGCTAGCTCGTTCGCCCCGCGATCGTCGCCGCCACGCCGATGATCCTGGAGTCTGCCGGCTACATGGTCGATATTCGGACTTTGTTCACATCCTTTGAAGAAGATGACGATGGAACGTACGTTTGCATGCCCAGACTTCTCGTCTTTTCGCCCACTCATGCGCCACATAGCTAATGTTTGAGCAGATAACGGCAACGGAGCGCCGGCTTGCCCATACTTGCCGCCGTCAACGAAGCAGGCTCGTGCCATGAGCGACGTAAGCGCATACTAATAGAGATCGCCGCCAGTGTACGAAATATCAGTGCTTAATCCTTGTTCGTGCTGCGCCAAAGCCAATTCGCCACATCCATGCGACAGCGAGACACGGCTCTATTGCCTTGCAAGTTTCTTGCCGCGAAAATAGTAAAACCGTGCAACTTAGATATGTCCCACGAAGATGTTGATCGATATCGACGTTGGTCATCCTCAAGTCAGTCAGTGTCTTGCCGAACACCACGAACAGGAGGTCCCGGTCCGACTGGGGAGCGGACTGCAAATACGCCTTGTGATCATGAAGGGAATAATAAATTAAAATCTAAATAAGTTTACTCGCAACGGCCTGCACAGACTGCCGGCGGGTAATAATCTTCCGGCGGCGTCGTCGAGACGTACCAGCCCCACTCGGGAGAGCCGATGCCAGACGGATCGTCGCTGATCTCCGTGTGCTCGAGGGGCGACAGCGACATGTAGCCAGGGGACTTAGGGCATTCCGGCAAGTCGTCCTCCATCGTATTGCGCCGCCGTCGGAATTCGCTGTACTCGCTGAAGTCGAACGTGCTGTCCTGCTCTGTAGCTTTGTCGGAAGGAGAAAGTGCTGCCTTGCCATTGCTGGCTCCGAAGTGCTCCGCGCTTGGCGCCACTTGCAACAGGCGAGCTGGTTCCTTCGCTTGCATCGCCAGGTAGGCGGCCATGGAAAAGGCCGTCGCGGCGGCGCAGGTAGCCGCGGCCATAATGGGGTGGTCACGTAGCCAGCGAACACCGCCAGAGATCTCAGTAGGAGTTGGAAAGAAACTTGACGAGGTGGGAGCGATGGCGTTGAATTTGAAGGGGTCCATCAGAGCCGACAAATCGAGAAGTGCGAAAACGTACTTTTTCGGTTTTCACAGGCTGGCGCCGTTAAACGGTAATTTGAGGATGCATTTTTAGAGGAAACAGATAAATTACCCGCGAGACATGATGATTTGATACCGTAAAGTCCGAGGCATCCACGCGATTCGCCGAGATGGCCGTTCGGAAAGGCCAACAGCAATCTGATTGCATCAGAACGACAGTGTGTCGAGATTGCAATATCATACTTAAATCAAAATAAACTGTCAGGTGGGATACTTGTCAGCTCCAACAGCAAGCATTGGGGACAGCTGCTGTGTTTCGTCAACAGAGGCGAAGGGTGGTGTCGATTTCCAGCCACTGGACGGGCAGAGCCGAGGGCCGCACCCAGTACGTGTAGGCGTGCCTGGACATGTCCCCAGCGCGTCCAAGCGTGCTCGTTCGTGGGTCCGCCATGACGGGTCCAAAATGTCCTGCTGCAGTTCGTTGTAGCTCACGTACAAGCTTGCACCTATTCCGCGCTGCCGAAAGGAACGAAGAGACTTGGGGTCATTGGAACGAGCTGGGTATCGGTGTACCGGAGCTGTTTTCTTTGCATCGAGAATCTTGGTGCATATGATTGAAAGATCGCGCGCTCTGGCTGGATATTGGGATGCAGACCCTGCTGTAATTTTCTTCAGGACTGCTACAGCCGTACTCCGAACGTCCCCAAGCTTTCAGGTAGGCATATCGTAGTAAATGGCATGATAATCTCTGAGACCTTTTGCTTTGGCGACTACTCGTACAGCAGCTGGAGATGACACTACCTCCTTGTGTTGCTTTAGTGGAAGGCTGACTGCCCTGTTGCGATACGACTGTACTGTAGTGATCGTTCTGTCCTGAAGGATTGAGAATACCGGTAGGGTGAATTTATGCTAAAAGCACTGCTGCGAGTTCAGTAGTTTTGGGGGTTAATCCAAATGCGGTGGAAAACATAGTTTAGGTTAAGACAAAAAACTCGAATCAAGCAGGAATCCCGAATACAATGGACGTCAAATATTTTCTGTGATCAGATTGCAACGGAGACAAGCACTCTTGGAAAAATTCCACATTATTGATGTTGAATTAAACCCCTAATGCAGCTTTTCCAAAATGCCCGCGCGACAAGCAGAGGATCCACTTGAATAATCGATATTCCGCGATGTGTGGAAGAACCAAAAGTAAAAATCTTGGATCATTTTTTCTGAGTTGTCTACGCGAACTAAGTCGACTTTCGTCGACTGCAATCAATATGCCAAAGTTCACTACATTAACTTGCTCCAATAGAGGAAATTTTCGGATTTGAAGGCCTTTGTGGCTAGATGTACTTGACCCCATGCAGGTGTTGAGCGCGACTTCCGAAGGCTACTTACTTTACGAACTAACCTACGAACGCCTCGGCACGATGCCCTTGTAGACTCTGCCTATTGTTGTCAACAACCTATCAAAGATCTTTTCCGAGGAGTGGAAAATAACATCCGACGACTTCACCTCGAGCAGAACACCTTAGTCGCGTTAAGCAATGCATAATTGATGATGATAAATGACATTTAATATTGCCCTATTGGGAGCGCAAGCTACATGTCAAGGCCACGCACGTCGCCTGCGTGCAGAAGCCTGTGGGGTACCGATGTTGGTCGTCGGGTTCGACGATACTTCAAGGCAAGGCGCCTGGAGAGCTTGGTACGGGACCACAAGCGACTCGTCGTGGCTCGCCGAGCGCGCAGGCATGATATCGATGACAATTATGCTTATGCTGGGTGTGCTCAACACCAAGACCCTATGTTGCTGCGCTCCTCGATCGCGGTCCGAGGAATCCAGGGACGATAGCGATATACCGTACGGTATGTATGCAAACAATTGAGATGAGGAGGAATGTTGGGCATGTGCACGGCTTGATTTGCTGGACCAGCCAAAAATGGGAGTGATTCGTGAATACCTGCCAGATATTTTCACTAATCACATAGAACAGGACACAGGCGTCCGACTTTTTGTTATACATGATCATTTACGCTTGGACTTTGCATAGAGGGTGAGATCCAACGAACGAAAAAGCCGGACGATGTATTCCCCAACCATTCCTTGATTCCAGTACACAATATTGTACTGTGTTCGACAAATTTCTCCAAATGATCTGTTGATCCATCAAACCTTTCACATTGTGTATGGCGTATATCGATTTGGCACATGCATTGCGGCGCGTGCAAAGTTGTTGAAGCCACAAGTTGGCCAGTGCCCAGATATTGCTTCACGCCATGGATGGAACAGTGAGAACGGAGGTGTAATTGACCTGTCTTCGGCAGCGAAAAGCGATATACCAAGTAGCTGAAAATGATCTCGGGAACTTAGTGGTTAACGTCGCTTGCTCGTTTTGTGCAAGTTCTCAACTGTGACAAGCCTGCCCCAAAGCACCCAAAGGACCACAATACATGTTCAATTGTAACAGACTAGCGACTTCATTCACCAGCAGCGCAAACAAATCTCGCTTTCAGGATCTCTTTCGCTGCCCTCCTGCCTGCAAATGTTACTTGAGGTTGGTTCAAAGACAACGCCAGAGTTTGTCTCTACATGTTTGACAAGGTAACCGAACTGTATGCGCCTCCGTACCAAGAAACAACTGAAATAGAATCTCATAGAATTATGTACCTAACTGACATTTAACGGTAACACCCGGAGTAGAATGTGAACGACATGCAAGCTCTTCAACGCCCATGTCATCACTCGAGCCCACGCCTCAGACAGACGGAGGTGGTCCCAACTCTGCGCGCAGTGATGAAGCATGGCCATCCTGGCTGATGATTTGAGCATGCGTGCTCTATTGCTGTGGCTATATCTCAATGATCTTCCCCTCCGACAGGACGTCCCGCCACCGACGTACTTTGGCCGCCCATCTTGTTCAGCTCCCTATAGCCCAACTGCCACGAACATGCTGATAAAGCGACCCCGGTCGCAGTGATGGTCTCAGCGCAGCAACAAATACGAATGCACAAACTCGTCATTTCCACTAGTACCATTCTACCCCTCCTGGCTCTGGCACTTGCTCGCATATTAGAGCTCCCTCATTCTCGACTGTGAAATCGATCATTCTCAGCGCCGCAACGCAGGATCCTGGCGGGTTGAACTAAACACTGCTGAGGCAAGCTTTTTAGAGTAAACACAAAATTTCGCGGCTAGTTGTAATAGGCCTGCCTCTTTTTCTCCCTTTGTCCTCACCATTGTTGGGCAAACAGAAGAGTAATCCTACTATGTGCACAGGAGCATTGAACTGATGTGAAGCTGCCATCATTCGTTGGTGCTGATCAGCCTGCGCCGTTCATAAATGGGAGATTTACTATCACCAAAAGTCCAGTTGCATCGAATTGCATCACACGGCTGATCTCCCCACAGAACTGTCGTCCCTTGCGCTTTCGTCAATTTACGAAGCGTGGCTGTTTGCTGAACAGAAAAATATCGAAGTGATAAAGCGGTCATTTTGATAACAACACAAAAAAACGCAATCTTTCGAAAAACGAATGTGACGGTTGAAATCCAAGCGTTAGCATCTCGAAGCGGCAACGGCATCTCTTTCTTCCAAAATCTGTTCCCAAACGTCATGCTTTGGTTCAGCTTACACAGGCGGCACTGGCCCAGCTATTCGCACTGCTAAGCTGGTCATTTGAACAACAGCGTCTCCAGAACCCACAATCACGCGCAAACAGGAGCTTCACCTGCAAAGTCACCTTGACACCGCTCACACAACCCGCTCCCATCAACATGGCGCCTTCTGCTTGCTCAACCAAATCCTTCATGTCGCGGGGCGTCCTCATAGTCGACCGATACCATTGGCCAAAATTCTTGGGCGGCAATCAGATGGAGGAGAATCTCACAGGGCGTTGTTTGCTTGAATGGGGTGTGATTGGTCAAGGCTGTGTCAATTCATCCAATCCACGCCCGCGAAGCTTGACCGATCTGCAGTTGCCACTTTTCTATTTTGCGAATGGTCGGGAGACGAGCGATTGTGCCCGCGGGTACCAACTACGCGGCCGCACCCTTCGGCCTTGGAAAGAACGCATCCGCTCTGGATAAGATCTCGGCGCGTAAGGTTGTCCGACGTGCGCAGAGCAAAGTCAACCAGCGCCGATACCGGGCTGAGCAGCGCGAGGCCTACGAATCGCTGGAGGGCCAAGTCGCGGAACTCAACAACCAAGTTGCTCGCTATGAGGGACAAGTTGACGCGCTCCGCTCTGCCGTACGCCTGCGCGAGCCCGAGCTTAAGATGACCATCGAGTACTTTAAGATCTTTCACGATGGCTATCAGCTCGGCTCACCGGCAACGGCCCAGATGCAACGAGACTTTTTGTCGCGCACGATGAAGCAAGACCTTATCTTTATGGGCGAGGTATTGATACAACATTGACTCAACGCACCTAATGGATGGTCGTAGAGATGCCTCGACAAGCTTTTCACGCAATGGTCCTTGTACCACACACTTTTTCATTCGTTCCGAATGGAGTGCCCGCATATGGAACTTGTACGATCAGAACCCACAACAATGGTGAGCGCCCCAGCGCAACTCTATCTGCGGATATCCCGCGTAACTATCGAGGCCCTGTACCCGCATATCTTGCAGTCCGAGGCTCTCGTACAGCGCATGATTGGCAAGGAGCTGCGCTTGCCCGTACTGTGCCAATTCTACTTCGACGAGCACGGCATCGTAACGCAGTTCGATACAACCGCAGACACGACCGTCGGCCTTACCGAGATTCTGCACAGCCTTCAGGACACACTTCAAGTGCTCGATGGCGTGCGTATTACCACTCACGCCGAGCTGCAAGCTGCCCCCGCTCATGTCAAGTAGATAAGACGACAACTTAGTTAAGAGCAAATGCAGCTAGTATATGTGAAAATAAATTACACTATGCAAATTATGGACATCAAACAGACAAAATTTTCTACTCGCAAAATGACGCCTCGGATTCTGAATTGTCGAGTATTTTCGGGTTTTGAAGGAAGGGATTTGTAGTAAAACCGCCTCGCGAGCCATTGTGCGCTGGTCATGTTGAAATTATATTGTTGATTCCAGTGGCGGAGGCGTGCTGAAGAGTACCCATTGGGAGGTGCCGCGGAGTCACGTCCGGCTCCGTACTGGAACTCGCGCTTCCATTCACACCGCATTAGTGTGCCGGATTTCCTTTCTCTGGGCACTGTGGTTAAATATGTCTAGCGCAAGTCGTTGCATCAAAAGATTCACGAGTTCTCGGCTCATTTGTTGGACTGGTGGTAAGATTAACCGCTGGGCTCGACTGCGTGATAGCGAAAATGCAACTCTTTCTATCAGAGGTCGTCTCGTTCTTCCGGAACGTCCAGGACTATTTTTCAAACTGATTTCTACAAACCAGGCGAGATGCATTGCGAGAGCTTAGCAGGCTCGAGGCTCGAGAGCGGTCGGTTGTTTCAATGCCGCTTCAAGAGCGGTGATTGAGGCATACTAGTACAGTATTACTGTACGTCCTTGATTGTGACCAAGTTAAACACGGCAGAAACACAAAATTGTAGTAAGGCAGTCCGTGGCGGCAGTGTCAGATGGACTCACGTCTGCTTGAAAGTTCCTATCGTTGCGTGGCCTCCACGTGGAACTAGACAGCAGGTGGTAGGTCCTCGCAGTGTACTCCTTGCAAGAAAAAACCTAACCCTAAAATGGATTCCCTTTAAGCTTGGACTTCGTATGTCACGGGATAAATATAGTCCTTATTAAACGGGAAAAGGCCTTATTGAACGGGAAAAAGTCATAGCTGCACTCGTGTGGAAATTTATGCAGCGAGCGACGACAGAGCATCGGTCCAGAAAAGCCTGCGCACCGCAGCGCAGCGAAGGTGGCGTGTAGGCTTTTGTGCAGGCCGTGACTTGGCAAGGAGCGAGCCCCAGTTCAACACTTACAGGAATTTCTATGTAGATGGGACGCTCAGGTGGAGGCAGGTAGGCCCGTAGGGCCGCGCCGACCGTGGAGCAACACTCACAGCCTCGGACATGTCGCGTTTTATGGTCAAATATGATGAAGATTCCGACACCATTATGTTTTTGTATTGCGAGTTTCAGCCAATGCTAGCCTCCGTTAGCAGAAAACGCCAATTGTTTCCCGCATAGGGGTGGATTTTAGCCAATCAAAGTTACGTAGGTGACGATTTCAGGC
>JNBR01001550.1:0-23354 GCA_002081595.1 Achlya hypogyna | reverse complement strand
ATGGCACCTCGGGGCCGCCATGAATTTTGGCCTCAACAAAAAATTCGACAACAAAAAATGGATTTAAAAACGCGACTGGCTATAACACTATTGACGATTGAGGCCCTAGCCGATGGAGCAACCGTCGCAATCTTTGCCGTTTTAGTTTGGTGAGCTGTGCATTGTACGATGTAGCTGCGTTCTATCTATGTGGTATTGAGCCTTGTAAGCTAGTCCTGACTAGAAGACAACGCTGCGGCAAATCGTGGGTATCATTTTTCAATTACGATGTGATCGCCAGAATGCTCGGCTGGAGGCTTTGTGATCTTTAACTGATATTAACTCCATGAAGCTCCACAAAAATTGGAAGTGTGATGTGATGTGCCTGTGCGGAGTGAGACAAGGTTCGAAAACACGAGTGACACGTGGTGCTGCGCCCCACAGTGACCAGAACCAGCTTGACAGGGTTCAGCTCACAGCCACTGCAGAGACGTGGCTCATAGGCTTCGCCTAGTCGTAAACGCGCTGTTGGAGTCATTTTGTCGATTGAAGTTTTGCAAATGTGCAAAATGTTTTGTGATCAACATGGGCCTGTGGGCGAATGATTTTGTTTCGATTTGGCAAATGATCAACATCTGGAAGCAAGGTCACGTGACGCGATCAGACTTGCGATCATTTCTCTGCTACAAAAACGTTACACGTTGCTGCTTCCATAAAAACGGCACCCGCAAAGTTCTGGATACCAAATCCGCCAGGTCCAAGACCCGCGGGACTCTACACACCTCGAATGACTTTGGTATAGCTCGCCCATGTAAAATACTTCAATAGCGTTGTAACCTCGACTACCTGCGAGTATTTAAATGAACGCACGTAAGGTAGCGCCACCTCCATCTTTATCGTCAATGCAGTATGTGGATAGCTTCAAAGTTAAGTAGTGAAACAAAGTCCCGCTGCCAAATGCGTCCTTGAAGACAGCCTCTGCGCTGTACACGTCCATAAAGAAAAAATATTCTCCATAAATTGGCTGCATCCAGTATTTGCGTCTCCATTTAGTTGCGAAAAAACGGACAGACACTGATATCAACAAATTTGGTACCCGCTCTTCGGATAAAGGTTAATTTCGATATGTCGACATTGATCCTTTCACGATTTTTCAGTTGACGTGTCAAATGCGCACGTCGAGACATTGACGCAATAAGGAGCACGTAGCAACGGCCATAAAAACCTGCTATCGATGTGTGGGATGAATTGTTACGATCATACTATGAACGAAATGTAGACAACAGCAAGGGATACTGGATACCGTAGTCTTCGCCAGAAAGTCCCCTGTGGGTGCATTAGGAGTTTACCTGGAAGCTGTCACAAACGATCCCCGGGGCAACACATTTTTTATTGACAATCTAGCATGATTTTATTGTGAATTTAATTGCCAACAGCAGCGACATCATTTAACCTCTGACTTTGTTAAGGCGAGTTTGAATGTTGCTGTCGCTATAGTCCACCCCAATATCAGCTTTCACAAAACAATTCTTGATGGTCCTCGAGGAGATGGCTTGGCATGCCTACACGCTCAACTCGAATTCATGCATCAAATGGGGTGGGCGGCCATGTCCAACCCCAAACGAACCATTTCTATCCCATCCTACTTCCCGCGCGAGCGCCTGTTTCTCGACTTCGGACTTTTCCATATATTCTAGTACTTGGAGCATCAGTAGATACTTGTAGCGCTTTTTAAAAGCCGCGATGATTCCTAGGTCGCACGGTTGCCGCCAAGATGTGCAGTTTGGCGGCAAAAACCGGACGTAGACCCGGCCCACGTCGATTTTGGCGAGGTGCCCGGGGGCGTTGTCCACGACGAGCAGGATCTTCTCGTCGGGCAAGTGCTTGACGCTCGGGATAAACACCCCCGTGAGCCACTTCTGGAACACGACGCCGTCCAACCACGCCTTGTTCTGGCGGTAGTACTGGAGCGGCCACGGCTTTTTGGCTGCGCACACCGGTTTGCGCGTCTTGCCTACGAGCGCGACCGGAACCTTGATCGTGCCGTCAGCATTCGCACAGAGGACGTCCGTGACTCTTTCCTTCCGAAATTTCTTGCCACGTGCGACACTTAAATATTCGGCTGCAAAGAGCAATGTACAGCGGGGAAGCACACGATAGAAGAGCCTCGTCCCGTCGATATTGAATATGGCGGACGGGGCATACTTCGCGACGAGTTGGTTGAGCGCGGCGAACGCAACCAAGTGGTTGGGGTCGTCTTTGTCGACCTCGGCGCCCTCCTTGTGGAGTTGGACACGGCCGACGGTGTATCGGTGTCGGAATCGAGCCAACCAGCTCCAAGAGGCACGGAATTGGCCCTCGTCGAGACCAAGGGTGCGCGCGACAACGTCGACCTTGACCAAGGCGAGGGACGGAGGAACGGGTAATCGGAGAGAGCGACACCGCTCGAGCTATGCGTGGAGCTGGCGCTCGAGCTCGGGGTGTGCAGGGGTGTGGTAGCAGTACGTCGTATTGGGGTAGGCGGGGGTTTTGTTCAAGCATCGCTCGACGACCGTGGCGCGGATCGACCAGAGCGTGCGCACCGCTTTCAGGCTGATGCTGTAGGCGGCCGCCACGGTGGACTGCGAGCGTTGGTCCGACTGTGCGAGCTCGTGAATGATTTCGAGTCGTTGAGCTTCGCTGAGTGTACTACCTCGACCTTTCTTGCGTGTCATCGCCCGAGGTGAATCACAAATGAAATTGCTTGGTCTCCATCAATATGTCATATTTGAAATGGTGGAATTGGCGCCAAACTGGTCGTAAATTATTATGGGTATCCCTTTTTCATTGTGAATATTTATATTGCCAGTGACATGCCATTGTTTCAGTGTGACGCGATACACAGGAGGGGACTTCTGGCGAAGACTACTGTATGCCAAACTAGTAAAACATTAGGTAGTGTCCTCGGTTACTAAGCTTTGTTATCTGCAATGTACATAGTTAATATAACGAGTACTACCTCCATTCCACAATACTTGTCCACTCCCACCCCCAGCGCACAAAGACATGGCGACCGCGCTGACTTTCCATTGGTCAATTCAATAGGACCAAAATCAGCCAATTCCTTTGAAATGCATTAGTCTGTTACACTTGATGCATCCTGCCCTGCTCTACACTCGCAGCAACCTCACACCAAAGTTGCGGCTGCCTATAACCTCTCGTCGTTGGTATTGGCATGCCGTTGCTTGGACCTTTCTACTGTTTGTCCCAATTGCCCGCTGCAACTCATACATGTATCACCTTCATACACACTTATCGTCAATGAAACACCTCAGACATGCAAAAAACTGTATTAAATAATAATCGACCCATACAAATTCCTAGACAGCCCAGATTTCGATCGATTCATCTTCGGCCTGGATGCAGTATACTTTCGCAAGCGGTGCAATCAAGTGGTCGTCCACGTTGCAAAAGTCATCGAACGGCAGCTCGGGGCCAACGACGACACCGGCGTCTTCAAAAGCACTGCACAGGTCAGCAAGCTCATTCGACCACTTGACCCATGCGTTCATCTTGACGTTGTAGGCCGCGAAGTCCACGGCGGCAAGACGAGCAACGGCCGCGTTCTTCACGCGGCCGCCAGTGGTCGTTATCCAGCTCATTTTTTATGCTTGATTTTGGAATGACTCTCTGCTAACCACAAAGTCCTCTTCGATGCAAATATCTCGTCATATTCTATATGGACCGACGTATCAAGTATTCAAGGGTTGATAAGCGAACACCATTCATCCGAGGTTGGCACAATAGAGGGACTGGACAAGTATTGTGGAATGGAGGTAGTGCATAGTAACTGAATGATAAAAGCGATAAAAGCCGACGTATTGCTGGTTTCGTGCAATCGGACACATAGGCAGGCGCCAATGTTCGTGACGTTCGTGACCATGTCAGCAGCAGTTGCACATGGGGTACAACGTGTTTCTTGTCCTATTGCGACGTCAGTCAGTCGTGATACGAAGCAGAA
This sequence comes from Achlya hypogyna, assembly GCA_002081595.1. Lineage (NCBI taxonomy): Eukaryota > Oomycota > Saprolegniomycetes > Saprolegniales > Achlyaceae > Achlya > Achlya hypogyna. The sequence goes on along the minus strand of JNBR01001550.1, from coordinate 19,375 downwards.
TCCTTTGTAGCATCACGTCATTTGAGTCGAAACAAGTAAGCAGAGAAGGGAAAAAGAAGAGATTACTTAAAATTCTTACAGTCAATGCAGATTGAGTGGCGCCAAGCACGCCCTCGTGTCAGTTGTAAAGGTGCTGCTCGATTGGCTAGATCGGCACCTTTCCGGATATGACCGGGAAAACCCAGATGACAGGGATCGACACCCTGTTATGCTCGGGGCAAAAGCCCGGCTACCTAAGTCAGCGACGGTGTGCTGCAGGCGGAGCCTTCAACTTTAAGTTGGCGGAGCCCCCGAGAACCTTGTCGTTCTGACTGCCACCCTGCTCCGCTATAAGCGTGAGCTCAGAGGAGTCACAAGGATCCGCCAGCAGTGGTCGAGTCTGAAAATACATGCGGGCTGCAGCCTCCCTCTCATCGCACTGATAGGTCTTGTCAACCGCCCAGCTGCACACGCGGTGTGCGACCAGGGGAGAGAGGCTGTGCTCCCTGCAGGAGAGCGCAGCCCTGTGGCCCCGAGAAGCCGACTCAGGTGGTGTCTGCCACCCTTAGGTTGCCACCCACAGTCTGCTCGTAAATAAGATAGCGCAGTGGTGTTTACAGGGTAGCAAGCTAAAGACCTACTCGCGTCCCGTTCGGGACAAGGTGCTTGCGGAGAGAAGATCTCGGCCACGCGATGACGTGCGTGCAGATCTTGAAAGGTAGAAATGCACAGACTTTTTGAAATGTCAGCTACCTGTTTTTGGAAGATTCCACGTAATGGACCTCAAACACCTGTTGCTCAGCAAGATCTTGAAAAAAGCGGTAGCGTATGTCAATGCGTTTTTAGTGTCCGTGCAGCTTGGAGTTGCGCACAATGAGGATTGTACGCGTGTTAACCTCGAAAAGCGGAATGGGAGCGGTAATTGGACACCAAGCTCAATTAGGATATCCTTAAGATATAGACACTTTTGTACGAGAGAGCAGAGAATCATAAGTTCGGCTTTCATAGGGTAGAAACGACGCTACGCATCTTTTTGGCAACCCACGCGACAGGTGAGTGGTAGAGGTAGGTGATGTAGCCGTCGACGCAACGCCGCGTGTCGACGCAGTTGGCGTAGTCGGAGTCAGAGTAGGCGCGGAGGGGCACGTTTGGATCGTGCGGACCATCGAGAGTGAGGCCGTATGCCAGTGTGTCTGAAGGTAGCGCAATTCGTGAACTGCTACGCGCCAATGTTCAGGTCCAGTTTCCAAAAGAAATTGGCTGAGTTGCTGGACAAGTAGGCGAGGTCGGGTGGCGTGCAGATCATGAGATACATGAGGCTACCGACGACCCCGCGGTAGTCCTCGACCTGCAAGAACTGCCGGTCTACCTCAGATGCGGAACGCATAGCAGTAGTGAGCTTCTGGCGAGATGCCATAGGACTCTCAACGGAGTTGCAGGCACCGTACCCGAACTTTCGGAGGACCGTAGAAGCGTATTGAGATTGGTGCATGGTGAGTGTCCGACGGGAGCGATTACGCAAGATCTGAATCCCGAGGGTGTATGCGAGCTCCCCGAGATCGCGCGTCTTGAAGCTGGCGCATAGATACGCCTTGATGAACGTCATGACCAGTGGCGTAGGGGCCAGAATGATAATATCGTCGACATAGACGCCGATGTAGACCGGTCGTCCGTCGACGATCATCATAAAGACACAGCGGTCTTAATGAGTTGAGTATAGCCTGTTTGAACGAGGTGTGTCACGAGGGTAATGAACCAGAGGCGTGGTGCCTGCTTGAGGTCGTACACGCTCTTCAGTACGCGGGGTACACCCTTGGGCGGGATAGACTTGCTGAACCCCGGGGGGTAGTTGACGTAGATTTCGGTATCGATGGCACCGTTGAGGAAGGCCGTAAGACGTCCATTCCATGAATTTCGTAGTCGTGGACAGCCGCGTACGTGAAGAGAACACGGAGTACGTCCTTGCAAAGTACGGGCGCGTAACTCTAATCGTAGTTGACGAGGTGTCGCTAACGATTGCTCTGGATTACGAGGCGTGCCTTGTGAACGGCGACTTTACACTCGACCTCAAAAGGAGCATAGTCATATTTAAGTTTATAGACCCATCGCATATCGAGGGGTTTGACTCCTGGCGGAAGGGTAGCCGGCTCGAAGGAGCCATTGGCTTCATGGGCGGCAAACTCGGTGAGCATTGCTTTGTCCCATTCAGCACGATCGAGCGAGGCGATGGCCTGTTTGCAGGTTTTAGGCTCATGATCGCTGTTGATGACACGGGCAACGAGAGTGGCAAGGATATGCTGTGACGTGTAGTCTGAGTACCAGTCAGTGTTGGAATCTGCGGTGAAGTCGCAGCACTGGGGACGTCTGGCGCGACGGGTGCGAGTCACCTGCAGCGAAGAGTCGCGCGCGAGACTGTTGTAGCACGGTAAGCAAGGGCCTGGTACTGTATCTTCGTCGTAGGACAAAGTCGCGCGGTAGGTCAGTAGAGTAGTCGCGTGGATGTCAATCACACTCCGTGTTACATCGACGTCGGCGGCGAAGAGCACGTGAAGGGCGGTTGCCGTGATGCAACGAGGTGCCGTGCTGTGAGCGGACCAATTTATGGAGGGCACCAACGGTCGGACGCCATCCGGTGTGGTAGGCCTCATGGCCACACCGTATCGGTTTGCGCTCGATCAATCACCCGCCGGAGCGAAGGAAGCGGCCAGAAGATTGTGTATCTGCCGGTCGATCCACCGCGTAGAAGTTGCGTCGCGGGTTCTCGCGGCGCAGTGCCGCGACGTCGATAGGTGTGCGGAGCAGAGAGAATTCGTCCTCGATGAAGCGCACATCGCAGCTATAGAGCACGGAATAAGTGTCGATGTTCAGTAGTCGGAAGCCACGGCGGCCCGATGGAAGCCCAATGAACATGGTCTTCTTCGCGCGTGGAGATAGCTAGTTTCCTTTTTAGGCGCATTGATGTGTGCGTAGGCAACAAAGCCAAAGACTCGTAGACGAGCATAATCGGGGTTAAGCTGGTGCCAGAGGCGTTACGGCGTATCGCCATTCATTGTGGACGACGTGACGTTCACCAGAAATGCGGCATCTCCGGACTGAATCACACTTACGATCGACCATCGTGTAGGTGAACGTGTAGCGAGTGAAGTCGTCGATGAACGACACGATGTAGTACGCACCACACATTGCCGGGACGTTAAGCGGACCCTAGATGTCCGTGTGGACGCGTTCGAGGGGACGAGATGTCCTCCGAAGTGGCGTGGAGGAGTAGGGAAGCACCTTGGCCTTAGCGCGATGACAGGTATCACAGGCGTCGTGTGCACGCTATGCCTGTGTCATCGACGGAAAGTCAAAGATGTTTGAGTGCTGACGCATGGTGCGAAGCACTCGATGGTATGGATGGGCAAGGCGGTTGTGCCATATCATGGATTGATCCACGATAGACCGCGTCGCTAGGAGTGTGGTTTCGGACGGAGGCTCCAGGAGTGGATTGCAGGTAAAGGGACCCGAGTCTTCGGCGGCGTGAGCCGCGAAGGCTGCCGAGTCAGCCATGGTGATAGTAATCGTGTTCGGGGCAACCTCGATGTTATGGCCAACGTGGATTTGACTGCATCGGACAGAGTAAAGATTATGCGTTAGATCGGGGATGTACAGTGACATGTTTGGTGAAGGTACATCGATGTGATGACCCCTAAACTGAAAGGAAGTACTGAAGCACGATACCTGTTCGTCTATGCGAAGGCGGTGGCCGTTGGCCACCCCGATGTACGCATCGCGTGGTTCGTAGGTGATGAACCAGTGGCGATGGAAGGTGGAGTGGCGAGAGGCGCCACTATCGATGACCTATGCGTGAGAGGTCTGCGGTTGCAAGACCGATTGGAGAAGCGAACGGTAGGATATACCGTTGGTCGTTTGTAGGAGAGATGTAGAGAGTATGCAATCATCGATGTTCGAGATATTGGTGCCCCCTTCTGGCTGTGGCACTACCGGAGCATGGCCTGTGGTTGCGTACGACGGAGTCCAGTTGAATAGGACCAATGAACTACGAGATCTATATGTACTACCGATGGCGGCACTAGATGTAGGCTTCTCTAGAGGTGTAGCACCCACTAGGATAGGAGTAGGTCGAAAGACCGAAGACTTAGAATAGGCAGGCGACTACGGGAGTGACAGGAGTCGCGGTCGCGATGGCCACCACGTTCGCATGAGCCGCGGGCTCATGTTGGCGCAACCGTGAGGCGCTGCGATGAGGTGGGTAGTAGTCGTCATAAAACCCGGAGGGCGGACGAGCCTGGCGGTTGTAGTGCCGAGATGGAGCGATGGAGCCGCCGCCAGATGACATGCCACGGTCGCGCTGGCGGTCTGCATTGGCGATGCGTCGCGAGAGGTCCGCCACAAGGCTCCGAAGATCGTCGGTGTCACCTGATGCTGAGCTGGGCCTAGCTCTCTTGGTATCCGGTGCCAAGATAGTCGGCCGCTGGGGCTGGGGCTGGGGACCCGTCAGCTTCTTGAACGATATGGGCGACCAGTCGCTCGGTAGAGCATACGTGGTGCCGTCGCGCCTGGGTGCCGCCTCCCAGAATGCACCGAGGGTGCAGGATGCTGCAGCCTTTAGTTAACCGTGTGATAGGTCACAATAGGTAAATACCGTGCGCGAGAATCTCAGGCGATACTGACAGGGTGGGACGCTGGGGTATTGGCTGTAACCGCGCCGGAACACCGTTGCAACGACACCACCGTTGCCGCGAGATGTGGCCCGCCCCAATGGTGTTGGCGTAGACCGAGCGACTTGGTGAAGAGCATCGCGGGCCGAAGGCACCCGGTGGGTTACCTGTGTAGCCGACGAAGACACCGCGAGGCCGTGAATAGCCGTGAAGGCGGATGCGGAACCTCACCGCGAGGATAAGCCGTGACAGCCGCAATTTGGTCAAGCTTAACCCACTCCATTCGCAGGAAGGCCGTAAGATCCTCCCGGGAGAAATGGGTTTTATTATGTGTCGACCAGATGTCGAACGTACAGTAGGCTCGGTGAGCGATGGGTTGGCGCCCGTGAGCACGCACATGAAAAGCAAATCGTCCGGCGGCGAGAGGCCTGAGGCCGCGACGGCGCGCTGGCCCTTGTCGAGGTCATCGATGTGCTCCTCGAAGGAGCGCCCGCGGAAGAGGCAAAGTCGAAGAAGCGACGAAGTGCAGCCAGGCGTTCACGTTGCGATGTGCCTGCTCGGAAGTACTCCACGCGGCAGTGTGCGCATATTACATTTGGGCGCGCCGCCTTCCACATCGGGAAAAGGATGGTTCGATGCGTTGCAGCTTCTGGCAGTGGGTTAGTCTACAAAACAATTCCACCGACTCGACCTGTGCACAGCAACATTTTGTATATCGCCCTCCAATTGCAATTTCAGTCAGTTTATTACGATATCACTCCGTATTGCAACGAAATCAGCAAATATCTTATTGAATTCACTGTAAACCATTGAAATTCACTTTACAATCTCTCATTTTTTGTCCTTTGCAAGGCCTCGCATCACCGCCACCGCACTATCGCCGCCAGAGGCTGGCACCTGTTATCTATCACTACAGCGGCGTTCACCTGCAATCCGATGTCTTCAACAACATGCGCGACGCCCGCATGGCGAAGCACCAGAGCTGTTCAACAGGGCGGGTTGGCGTACACTGCAGCGTTACAAGGACATATAGAACATGTAAGTAGACATGGCTCAGAGACATGATTGTCTTCATCATCGCCATCCTGGCGTTGCAAGGCAATCTGAGGCTCAAGTAGATCCAGCAGCTCGCGGTCGACTTCGTGGCGCGGGCGTTTCGCCACTGTCACAGATGATAAGAACAACAATAAGTTGTAGCGGGTGTACGTACGATGTAAGCCGTGTTTCTTTTTCGTGAGATTGAGATGGTTTCGAAAAATAGTCGCGTCATAGTCTCGAAAGTAGTCACTCTGATGCCGAATGTTCGTAGGCGTAGCCAAAACATCAAATCCCGGGGCATCGACAATTTTGTCGAGCTCGGCTTGATCCTTAGGCGACCACTTGCGCGCCATGGTGACAATTACACAATAGCCTAAATGATTTAATATTCAATTACTTCATGGTATCAGTCAGTGTGAAGTTCAAGTAGCGTAATGGATCATCTCAGTTGACGCTTTTCTTGTCTCTTTCCGTTATTCGGAAAATCGATAGAAATCGATCGTTCGGATAGCTTCGATTTGATCGACACCATCGATTTTGCAAAAATGAATTTGACTCAAATTACGTTAGAGAACGGTAACCCATTGTACAGCGTTTTTTAATGTAGCATGTTCCATGTATGTACCTGCAGATCTCTTCGTGTTGCTCAATTCTGGCAAAAGCACTAAAGTCGACAATTCCCGCAGCCCCCAGCACGCCCCGACGAGGTTAAGGACCGAGATTCCCCAGCAACCATTCTTGACGCATATGTCGACACTGGCGGCGCAGATAGCATCAGTTAGCAAACGAACGTCTCTCAAGGCGAATTAAGTATGTCCAGCAAAGTCCATTCATTTGTTTAGATAAATTACAAAATTGGGCAGGGATGCAAGTCCCACGTCACCGGCCGGGGCAGGATCTACATGCCTGCGACAGCCCTTAGGCATTGCGGGAAATGGGATGTTATTGCGGCCGTTTTTCGCGAGAAGACACCACTTTAAGGGCATCACAATCTTCCTCATCACTTTTAACCTTTATCTCATGAACGCGATGTTTAAGGTGGCGACGTAGAAGTTTGCCATGCACCACTCGGCAGACGTTTGCTAATTTTCCTGCCGCGCATTGCGCCGTCGACATTGCTTCTAAACAGCCACACACACGCGCCTGTCGGATCGTATGCGAAGAAGAAGCAGTTTTTCAGCAAGAAGCACAGCATGCACGGGTTGAAAGTGGAGGCGTCTGTCATACCCAACGGCTTGGCAATCGATGTGACGCCGGCAGAGCCCGGCGGCGTAGCGAATATCGTCATCTGTGAGTGCAACCGCGGCTTCCACGTGCGCGAGCTCACGAAGCTCGTGTCAGAACAACACCTCGCGGACAACACGGCGATGCGGTTGAAGTGCTTGGAACATGCAGCCCTATCTAAGGACGATGCAATCGATGTTGCGGTGAAAGCAAACGCAGATGCAGTAGAAGTAGAGCCGATGCGCAGAAGATCATAGCACACGTGGAGGTGTTTCGTGTCGACATCACCAAGCTCGACGATAAATGCCGTCTGTTTTACAAGCTGCAGCGGCGCGCGATTCTTGCCGATCTCGAGAAGCGCGAATAACTGAGACTTCATGTTGTACATGAATTACTTTTTACCTTGCAACTTCCACTAGTGCAGACCGGTGTACCTCGTGTGCCTTTGCATTCTTCACTGCCGTCAAGCGCACGAAAAATTTGTCGATAAAGACCTTTGCTCCCGGAAATTCGCGAATGATTGCACTGGACCTTGGAAGTGTAGCTTCAGTATCCGTTTGGTACTGAATGATCATATTGTGACGACAGTTGCATGCCATCCAAATCTTGGTTATTTTTTGTTGGAGATCACGAAAGACTCGGGTTGGCTAAAATGTAAAAGCGACTGTAAAGGGCTCCGAAGCAACGCTCCATAACATTCCGAACTGCTTTATACAGTGTCTTATAATCGCGCACCTTCCTGTTGACGGGGTCGGCAAATGTCTTGGCAAACATCGTGCAGCTCGGGTAGATGCCATCGGCTAGGAAATGCACGAGGTACTTCGTGACGTCTACAAAAGCTTGTCCATATGACCATGCAATTACGCACGTATTCATCGACATCATCAAACGTTACACCGTATGTGAGAACGCGTAATGCAGCGGAACACTCCTGCAGCGACGTAAATTCTTACAAATCAGCGAAGTATACATATTGTCGAGTTGCTAGTACCAGAGGTGCGAGTGGCATCGCGCTTCGGCTTGAAGTAGTCGTCATGATCTTCCAAGGTCTCGACAACGTGGAGTAGGAGGGCTCGATCAATGCGGAAGCGCTGCCGAAAAAGAGCGTCAGAGTACGCGAATTATTTTTCTTCTCCGCGGAGCCGAAGTAGTCTTCATTTAGCGTTTGGAGACCGCGCGCACGCTTGTGGTCGTTGTTGGCCGACCGACATGGGAGAGAACCACCGTGCGCCATGGCACCTTCGTCATCGTCGTCATCATTGTAGTCTGAGTCCACGTGGTCAGGCTCGATCGCGCTGGCGCCTTCGTTGTCGTTCTGCATTGGCGCTAGAATCCGGTTGGTGCACGTTGTGTGCCCGGTGTTGGTCTTTTTTAAAGCAATTTTGACTCTCTATTGTATTATAGCGCACGGAAGTCGCTGACGTAAAAGTTATGGCGTGGCCAAATGGCGTGACGGATGGAGATGCTCTTACTCGGACTCGCAGTTTTCAAATCGCGGGCTCGATTCAGGCCTGTGTCGATCTCAAATTCATGGTCAACACTTAGGGCACCCGTGGAGATGCCCCAAGCCAAACTAAATTGCCAAATATTCACCCCATAATTACATGTAATTTCCTAGGCCGATATCTTGTTGATTTCATTGATACCGATACAAGGGATCGTTTGGCTGGGTCAGCGACCGCCATACAAAATTCAAAGGAACTCCGACCCAATCCAACGCTCTACCCAGTACCACGAATGGAGGATATGATTGCCTGAGAAATGGGCCAACGAGTGCGTGGTAATTCTTCCATCGTTGCAAATCCACGCAAAGCGATATGAAAGCATCAGGTGTCGGCAAAGCGTACCTCAGTGGAGGCCGACCGCGTCGAGCGTGTGGAGCTGCTGAAGTTCAATTGGCCGTACAGCCAATAAGTGAGCGCACCATGGGGTTTATGTGACTGCTTTCAGCTCCGTCGGAGGAGCCTTCCTGCACTTGAAAGTTCAGTCACGCTATGCGATATGCCAAAACCAGCTATGTTGTGAATCTATGTTGTACGATGCAAAAAAAGCGAACGATATATTAACGCAAAGTAGTGTTCTGAAAAGATGAGTGCGTACATTTGATATTCATGCGAAAAAGAATTACACAAGGCTCGCAATCCAGTAGAGCGTGCGCCCCGAGCCAGCGTGCCGTACTTCCAAAATAGCCAGACTCTCCTGAATATTGTTGCCGTTGGTCAAGTCAAGCGTATTGATCAACCGCCCTCTTCCGTCGCAGATAGAACTGACGCTCACCACTTTACCGCCAAGATGCGTCAAAACAGGCTTGCACAGCTGGAGCGCCGTCAATGCCTTGGTGTCCCTCAGCAAACAAGTCGGGCAAACAGCAAACAGCGCGAATCATCTCGAAGGGGCCAAGTACAGTTAAACTTTGGGCGCTAATGTTTGTGCTAACCTCTCGTGTAGGTGTGTGCGCTGGTCAAGTTCATCGTCCGAGACGGTAAAATTGGGCTTCACTTCCACCGCCCATGTCGGATATTCTTGCTCTAGAGCCCCGGTTGACATGTGCTTTGGCCTTGGCTTTCAAACCGCCATCTTGAGAGCCGTTGATGTGGCGGTCAAATGCACGTAGTATGATATTTCCTTCGTGGGGTCCAGGCCACTCTTCATTACCTTCAAACCAAGCGTGCTTTCATGATAATCTTTTTCTAACGCTGATTGGATTGTATATAATGTACCTTAATGTTGTACGAGGCTGAGCTACAAGCAGGGAAACGATTTTTTCTCGCTCAATATGCCAAAGCCAAACGAAATACAACGACGAGACCTCGTCAAGGTACAAAGCCTCATCGTACCGAACTTCACCGACGAAGAGGACTCCGTTGTGGCCAAGTCGGCGCACTCCTTCCATCTCGCTGCTGGCCTCCTTCTGTACAACGCCAAGTCCGACACGGAGCCCAGCGATCAGGTGCGCTTGATTGGCGGCGGCGAAAATGTCGTGAAACCGTGTCAAAAGTACCTCGAAGGTGTCGTCTCGTCCAATCTCGTTTTGACGGGTACGACACACAAGACCTTAAACCAGAAAAAGCGAGGGGCGTACATCCTTAAATGCATCTCGTTGATCTCCAATCACACGAAGTATATCCGCCGGTGCGCGATGGGATCGTACATTGCCATATCGCGTACCACTTCCTTTACGATTGGCGTCAGTTATATCTGCGTTAGACTAGCATAGTGGAATTTCGAATGCTGTGAGAGCGTTGGCTTGCGCGCAGAGCTCCAAATCCCGAAACGTGGGCAACGTGTTCGAAATCCTAAGGCAGTCTTTTCCCACGGTCGATCCTTGCGGCGGTGGACATCGGTGTTTTGCTCCGATTTAGAGACGTCAGAAACGGAGGCATTGTAACGTATTTTCGTGTTGCTACATTAAGGCCCTTAGTGGTTCACACGGATATGAAGTGAAGGAAAGCAATATTTTTTGGTGACAGGCTTCAATACGTAGCCCAAAAGCATTAAGACCAGATTATTACATAAGTTTTACGATCTTTTAATTGCTCAAAAGTCAATTTTCTGCATGTTTCCTGTGCGTTTCGAGTATTCGTATGATTTTTAAAAACCTGTACTCCACTTGTTGTAGCTGCGTAAAACAATTTTCGAGGCGATAGACCTCTTTCGCCGGAAAACCTTCTCCAACCGAGCGTGCCAACATGGCTTGTAGGACCAGAGGATTCTCATGGTCAAGGAAGGCATGGTCGACACCAAAGCTAACGCGCATGACATAGAAGTCGGCGTTAAGACCATCGTGGCCATCGTGGCCATCGTCGAGGTCGTGCCCGTCATCCATGTCGTTGCAAACGGTCGAGGTCGATGCCGAGCAGCTTGAGCACGTCATTGGTGACGAGAAACTCATCACCGCTCGGGAGAATGTAGCAATCCTGAAGCTCAGGTACGTTAACTGGCCCGGTAGCCGTGTGCAGCTGCAGGCGCAGCACAACCTTCTGGTTCAGCTTCACTGCCAACTTGCCAACGCCGAAGACTTGCCGAGGCTGCTTCAAGTCCATGACGCTCACGTCTGGCTGCAACTTGCACAGGTTCTCGACCATCACCATGGGGATGATGTTGAGACTGCTCCCACTGTCCGGTACATACGGAACATCCATCTGTTTGTTAAGTGTCAGATTCATCTTGCCGTACTCGCCCCCGAGGAACTGACCGAACCCGGGAAGCGTCTCTAGAAGCGACAAATTAATCTTGCGGTCGCCCTTCTCACGCCGAAAGCACTCGTACCGTACGTTTGCTCTGCTGCGAAGTTCTTGGCCCCAAATGGTAATCTTTATAGCTCCTGAACTATTGTACCGGCCAATTGGGAACAGGCACAGAGGATGGCCAAACACGTACAACAGTATATCTCGTTTAATATTTATACAAATACTATAAAATTGGAGAATATGAATCATGAAGAGACCAGCTTCTAGTATACGGTCTTAATATGCCCTGAATCCAAGTCTATCAAGACTTATTCATCACCAAACTAAAAGCTCACCAACATGGAACAACCAGCGTCAAATGCCACAGCCGGGTCTTAACCACAGCCAACGGCAAAGTGGCTGTAAGCGGACATCCAAAATTGGCTTATGTAAGTACATTGTAGTATATTTTTAGCACTCCACGGCTACTCAAATCGAATTGTAGATGCCATGGGGTTCTATTCGACACCCGAATGGTCAAAGCTGAGTTGCTCGAGCTGGCTCGGCGCCATCGACAGCGCGATCTGTATGCGTGAGTTGCAACGGCGCGCTCGTGGGGGCACCGAGCTCTTTACACGCCTCCATACCACCCCGAGCTCCAGCCAGTCGAGGTGAAATGGGCGGTGGTAAAGAATCGCGTTGCCTTGAACCTGGCGACGACGCTGCCCGATCGCGGCAGTAAGCTCGAGTCGTCGTTCGCCCAGGTGCAGCCGGTACCGGAAGGCACAAGTACCTCGAACTTGTCGACGTCGTCGCTCTTGACGACGCCCACTACGGCGCTGCAGTGGCTGTAACCGACGACGGAAGCGCGAAGCCTGAAGAAGCACTTGGCTCTGATTTGCGACGAGGATAAATTCGAGGAGTCCATTACGAATTAAATACTACTCTGTTCCGAAATTGTAGGGGCATTTCATTTGACAGGTTTTTTTGCTTTTTGTTAATTGACTTAAATTTGAATTGTCAGCATTCATTGGACAAAATTCTAGCTCCAGCCACGCGAGATGTCGTTTTTATGTGCAGCCGTCAAGCTCATCCAGATAACCTGTGATAATATATGGATTTTCATCAAACTGCATACCAAAATCAAATACGGTGAACACAAGGAGGCAACTTTCGGTCAATGGATGAGTAGTAAAGAAACCAAACAATGCGCTTAAATGTAATATATTCTAAAAGAGCATACGCTCCTCTTTCTCGTGGCGACCTCAGAACTTGATATTCTTCAAATTTGAATTTTGGCAGACTCTGAAAGTCAAATGTCCCTACAATTTCGGAACAGAGGAGTACATTTTTGTGTCGATTTAAAAAATATTGTGGCGGTGCCGGAGCTGGGAAAAGCATATGGTTGCATTCATCCTAGCACATGACCTTGCATTTCGGCTCCATTTTGTTGAACCAAGACGTGTAATGGTCTCGGGACGTTGTGCTCAGCTGGCTTGAGTCAATCAGCGTGCTATATTGTGGTGTAAAGTCAGCTGTTTCGCAAATCGAGATGCCTCCGAAAAGCACGACATTTTTTGCGGCCGAATAGCGTGGCTATTTTAGGCTCATGATTTGTATTCGCCATATCCTGATTCTACGAGGACCCAGCTTTTCGGACAGTTTTCAGAATTGGCAAATGACATTCGGAACAAAATTTATTGGACAAACGTGATGCCCGTTCCCAATTGTCCCCTACAATAGAACGAATTTCAAGATTCTGAGCACACCACGGTACACCCGCGTGAGGAAAACGCGTCCTCTGGGCGTATTGGATGCGCTCGACTCGTTTTGTTTAGGAGTAATAAGGATTACCGTGCTGCGATATATCCGTTTTAGTGCATTCTGGGTTTTTCGTAGCTCATTAAGCCGTAGTTCGAAGAATTCGCGTCGAAAAAACATAAAAATGTCGTCAACCAGGCTGATAATTTTTTCAATGCGTCTCAATGTTTCGAATATTTATGCGTTAGTCCACAATAATTTTCGATGGAGGGGAGTGCCATGAATTCAAATTGAGAATGCGCGGGAATTTGAGCCACATTGCTTTCCGGGATGGCTTAGTACCTTTTGGAATGAACTACAGAAAGGAACCTCAAGCAAATGCGACGAAGAGGTTGGTGATTAAGCCTCCACCGAAAGAAACGCCGCCGCGCCGATGGCACCATAGCACGAGGCGCCACCATCGTCGTCATGACAGACAGACATCGGGTCTCTTCATGTCCGCGGGGACGATGCTTTGGCCAAGCGGACTTTTCTCGTGGCACCGCGAGACGGCCTCGACAACGGCGACTTCGTCGATCACGAAGTTCTAGTGCAAGCAAAGAACGCGGAGACAACGCTTTGGTTGAGCAGCAGAGACCCTAGGCGCCACACAACGGACGAGTCGAAGCCGCTCGTCTCGGTCGATCTGGCACGGCGCGCTGTCACAAATGACGGCTAAGGACACCCTTGCTTGGATAAAGCTGACCGCGTGGGACTGTGCTCTAAATAAAGACGTCAAAGACCAACTGACGCTTCATGGGGTCTTCACGGCGGCTTACCCAGACGACGACCCGCGCAAGTTCTCCAAGGCCACTCCGTGCTCGAACGACTCAGTAATGGCACATCTTATGGTTCCCGCCTTGGGCCCAACCGCCGGCGCGCCTCTAGGCATCCGTATTGTGCAAGACATCACGAAATGCATGGGTATCAACGTGCTCCAAATCATATATATTTTGCCGCGAATGGTGCCGTGGTTCGAGGCATTGTCGATCGAAACGGCAGAAGATGCCGCGTTAGGCAAGAGGCGGGTCGTGGCGGTCACCACCCAAGATTTCAGTCGCCCCCTCGCCCGTGGCTCTATCCTGAGGCCGTAGGCGGCCTCGAGGCAATAATTGAAACAGCCAAATGCAAGTTGCTAATATTGCTGTCGTTTAAAATGATCTAGCAATTAAGTAAGATTCGCATTATTCATATTAATAAAATACTGATCCGACGTATTTTTACTTCAACTAAAATCGAATTTGTACGCTCGTCTCAGTGGTGGCACGCGACGTCGCAGCGTGGCTAACCTACGGTAGTGCTTCTTGAGAGCCTTCTTTTAGTCCTCCGAAGCAGTCGGGTAGTTCTTGAGCTGGTGGCCTTCCTTGTCGCAGTGCCAGCATCCCTTTTTCGACAGCACTTAGTTCTCAACTTCGTCGCAACTCTTGGCGTTCGTGCCAAATCAAAAGATCGTGACGATAGCCTTAAGCTCATCGAATATCGTGTTGCCGTCCAGCACCATCCCAATTCGCTGGTCAATGTTTTCAGTGACTATGCTCTTGTGCTCGGCCAACTTGATCAAGGCGAGTAGCTCCTTGACCAGTTTACCAGTTGCTATTCACATTCTGGCCCCCTTGTTGGCTCAAAAAGTCAACGATTGCATTGACGTATTGTTTCACACTCGCAAATTAAATCATTTACATGACTAAGTATTGGCGTTTTCTTAGCACAGGTATACGATAGTTGCTGTTGATGCATCCGCTTTGGACCTAATACGCTGACCAGCGACGCAAGTTCCGAGGAAATAGTTGTGTTTGCTTTTCGTCACTGTTGTCCTAGTGGCCATGATAAAGCCTGAATGCACGCACCATGCTATGTACTTCTTCTGCATGGCGTCAGACGTACGTTTCGCGGTTGTGGAACGTTGGGCTGCAGCTTGATCTAGTCTACGAGAACGCGAGGTATCCATGGCCACTTCAAGCGCAACTTGGGCTGCCCTGATGTCCATCGTCCTCAGCAACCGATCTCTTCCGAAACCCAGTATGAAGGGCGTTTATTTTGACCAATCAAACAACATGACTTGCACCTCATGATATCTTGAATATCGTTGCGGCTCAAGCAACCCGGATGTTATCCGTGACATCTCAACGACACGGCGACTGGAACAGCGTTTGCCTCCACTGCAAGCTGAATGGCGCGAAAAACATATCTGCCCAATTGGGGTGCCGGGGTGGGCCGTCTACTGAATTCCGCCTTAACTCAATCTCTGTTCAAGTGAGACGATCGAGACACTCGCTTATGCCGCGCCATTGCAACTTGGATTTCAGAGTGCCGTCCCCAGGCCTAGGAACCTAGACGGTCGTCGGTCCACCTAAGGGAATCAAGCGATACGATCAAGATCTGTTCCATGAACATCGCACGAGAAACCGTTGGGGCGATTTCGTCGAGTGGCGCTTGCCTATTTAACTTTTACGTTCGCGAACGAGCCGGCTCCTTGCATATAGTAATAGCGTGTTCCTAGTGACATTTTCGTAATCCCAGCCAACTGAGGAGTTCTACGACACGGGCTACAGTACACTGGTACACCAAATCCAACGAAGAAGATAATTGACACACATTGCTCCTACATTAGGAAATACTGCAGCAAGCACCGCTTGCCCGCCTTGGTCTGGGCCGACACTGCCTTGTTGGGCGCGCCAACCTTCTTCGATGCGCACTTCGAAACGCGGACGAGATGCGAGAGGTTGCCCGACGCGCCTTTCCCAAGCGCTTCATCTTGGGTGCTAGGATAGTGCCGACAGCGTGATGTACCGCGCTAGACGTAGCAGCCACGCCGCGGACTTTAGTGAGGAAGTCCTCCAACGCGATGTACATTTGACGATAACTTTGGTCATCGCGCATATTAACGGCTTCCGTTGCGATAGACCGGGCGATTTCATCGAGCTACACGAACTGCTGTTTCGCAGATAGCACCTTGACGCCAAGGTAGCGGGTGAGCGATGTTCAGGCCGTTGCCCGCTAATTCGCGGTGGATGCGGACCCGCACCAGAGGTCGTCACAGAGCTGGGACTGGGTACAAGCAACTGAGGAGCGTGACCTTCGAGCTCGAGGCGGCGATGACTCTTGTGCTGTTATTGCGTCCCTACATATAATATAATTTTAATATTTTGTTTTAATTATGCTTGGCCAGTTCGGTGTTTTGAGTTATATTTTTTAACCTCGTATTAATCTTTCGTCACGCTGGGTCGAAATGTGGCCCGCGGTAAAGACCTTCCCCGTGTACGTGGAGCAGACCTTCCTCTTGTAGCGGTCGAGCGCCGTCAGCCAAGCGCGCGCGTGGGTAATCGGCGTACTCGATGAGGCATCGCGCGAGGTTGTTGCCCATGAGTTCCTCAGAGTCGAACGGCTCGTAGATGAACTTGACGGCATCAGTGAAGCACTTGCTTCGCACGGCGTCGGGCATGCCACCGTGGGTGTCCATGATCGTGTCCGCGTAGTGCAGCGTGCAGAGCAGGTGTACCATCAGCTGCGACGCCGTGACAACAAAAACCTGCGAGCCAGTACTTCTTAAGCCCGCGAATGCAATAGAACTGCACTCAAAGCGTGCAAGAAACACTGCAGTGAATGTTGTCTTTCCGAGGCAGTGCACATTTGAGACGACGGCATGCGTCATATCGTACTTTTGTTAAACGTGCCGTGCATATTGGAAAAGTTGCTGTACGCGCGTCCGTATGCGGCCATGGCCGCGGACTGGAAGACAACCTGGTTGACGCATTTGTCCGCGCCGACTGTGTAGTCGAAGACGCCACCCCGGTCCTCCTCGTCGCCGATCTTGAAGAAGAGGCCAATGGTATCAGGGTCGTTACTATACTTGTCTTTGCGGGCCTTTGCCGTTATGCGCTGCAATTTTGCGGAGGTCCACCGAGACGAGGGTTAGCCCGAGTTGGTAGATCAGCGTGTACTCTGTCGGCTCGAGGTTGCGCTCGCTGCTCACGAGCCCGCGTCGTCGATAGCGACAAGACAGGCCTAGTAGTGAACGAGACTAGACGACGTTGGGCACATGTAGTACACCTCGCGCTTTTTGCCAAAGCCCACGGCGACGCGAAAGGTGCAGTTTTGCATGCTACAAACCAAGTATCCGCGTATAGTTACACACCGCCACCCGTTAAGTGATGCACGGCGTAGCCGGGGGACATGATGTGGGCGGCCTCCCGAGCTATGCGTCCGCCTATTGCGCGGACCACGTCCTTGACGTCCGCGAAGTAGTGCCATGTGGCACCAGAGCACAAAGCAATAGCAGGGTCGCTCACATCACATTCGGCTGATTCATGCAGGATCTAGGCGTGGCATGCATTTTCGAGCGGTTTGTGGGAGTGCAGGAGTACGTCTTCTCCGAGATGCTGTTCGCAAGCGCCTCCTTGTCCGAGAGGTTCGTGTGCGTGACGGGACCATTTTCGAGCCCGAGCGGTGCGCGAGCGTGACCATAACCGTGTTCGATACTCCGTTGCACTCGGGGTTGAGTTCGTATCAGTGTACCCGCTCGTCGCGGCCAAATCAAGCAGTTAGAGGCGAGTTTTGCGAAACGACGATAACGATGTCGCCGTCGAACTTACTCTCAGCCATGACTTGCGGTCAGATTGTCTTCCAAGTGACATTAGTCGCTGTAACGCGGTTGTACACGACATAGGTCGAGCGACTTGAGCTAACTATAAAAAGCTTTGGCTTATTGGCGCAATACCAAACATGTCGTCCCACATTGCCTTGCCAAAATCGAGGGAAGTGTCAACACAGAGGGTGTACTGTGGTCTCCACTTGTATGTACTTCACTAGCTTCCCTTGTTGTTGTGCAGAATTACTCAAAGGCATATTTACCACCTAGGGCAATGGCGGACAGCATTGTATCCATGGTCAACGCTGTACATTTCACAGGACAGCAGCTACGGCTACTAATAATCATGTGTATGTTAATGTGGCATACTGTAATCGACTTCGTCACAGTCCCGTATTGCGTCGCTCTCTAAAAATGTGTCAAATCTTTCAAACCAAATGTTTCAAATTTAATACAAATTGTTTGCATAAAACCTGCTGGAAAAAAGAGGGTCCGAATTGCGTCGCCAACGGATAGATTCACTACAGCGACAACTTTGGCGTTTTAACTATATGTATATTTTCTTCAAAGGCGAGAAAGGTTTTGGTATAGCGTTTAGAGGCATGATAAGCCAGAATCAAAGAGCGCAACATTATAATGAACTAGTTTACTTTGGTAATTCTTTCAGTAGAGTGCGTTTACCTTCCCCGATGAATGCGGCCGCCTCACGAGGAAATGTACGTGCAGAGGAGCGAGCAGGTGCAGTACCACACGACTTATGCTCGAGCTCGCCAACAGAAATAAGGTGCAGCAGGGCGGCGCCAGCTTGGTGCCAACGATCTACGAGGATGAGGTACAGTACACCTACGTCGATGACCAGCATGGAAAACCAGCTGGGGAAGAGCGGGTACCTGTATGAGCAAGACGATAAATGAGATACTAGGAGCCCCACACGGGCAGGTTGCAAGAGGGTGGATATTTACAAGATCTCGAACATACTTTTTGACCTCTTAGGCTACACATCAGATGCTTAATTCTTCTTTTCAGTTGATCGCGAAGTATTGCATTTCTCATGCACGTAGTTGAGGCTTGGATTTTGCTCAATTCGAGACTAAAATATCCTTGTAATATCTAAATTGTCGTTACGCCTTCACGAATTCAGAATGCCCAAGGTTGTGGTTGCAGGGTGTCGAGAAGACTGCATACGAGACCTCTAGGCGAGGGAGAACTCCATCACGTTCTTTTCGACTACGCTACATTTTTCGAATAAATTAGACGGAAAATGGACGCGAGCCATTAGCGCAAGTTACCAAGCGTGCCAATACACCTGGCCATCGCAGTAGTTGGGAAAGAACTTGTGTTCGACTCGCTACTAACGATGCCATACAGATTAAATAACTATATTCTTATGCTGATTGTATAGCAACATGTTCATGCATGTGACCAAGGAACCATGAATGCTGCTGATCTTGTCTGCACGATGACCGATAGTGAAGGGGAGCCCACCGTCTGGAGTTATCCGCCGTTGTGCATGACACATGAGTCAAGGGGTTCGTGGTGACAGTCCTAGGCTTCTGTCATTCCTTTGGTGTTCGCCAACTTTGGAAACAATGATTCTGCTGCATGTATTTTTATGTGTGTATTATTGTGCGATGATAATAACTACCTGAGCACAAACATTTTGAACCAAATTGTCATTCAACACTGAAAGTCACTAGGAAATACTACTCCGTCCCACAATACCGTCACGTTTTGGCTCCCATCCGGCAATATGAACCGTGACCTGTGATTGGGTGAAAAGTAACAAACACGAGTGATTGGTAGAAAATACATCGTGTTGATGACAAATTATCTTAGATGAGTCACAGGCTACTTGACGTCCCCAGCAGCCAGCAGAGTGAGCTCGCCAACTGTCACTGCCTCCATGGAGCAGTGCA
>JNBR01001549.1:0-23100 GCA_002081595.1 Achlya hypogyna | reverse complement strand
TCGTTGAGCTTGAGGACGTACTTCTTGAAGATGACCTCGACCTGCCATGCCTTTTTAGAGTGAGTGTAGTAGCAGCAGTAGTTGGAAAGCATGGAGCCCTTAGCCAGGCCCTGCGGCCGCTTCGAGCGGCTGATGACCTATAGAGGCAGCTTCTCTCCAGCAGCCGAGACGCCCAGCCATACGGCGAGGCGGTCTTTCGATGCGTCAACCTTTTTGCGCGCCGAGCGACGAGCCGCGAACGACTTTGCAGAGATTGAGCAGACGTATAGTGCAGCCTCGTCTACGTTCCAGATGCAGTGCGGGCTGGCAGAAGCAACACTCAATTCGTGTAGGATTGCCTTGAGCTGCTGGTTCATCTCATCAGTCCATACAACGCTGCTCGCTTCGCCGCAGCGCACGGTGGAAGTGATATTGTAGCGCTTGGAAAATCTCTTGATCCAGCCGGCGGTTGCCTTGAACTGGATCATGCCCATGGCGCCGGCGAACGTGAGGGCCTTGTACGAGAGCACGTCGCCGGTGACGTTGAGGTTAGCGCCGCGCTCCTCCACGAGCTGCAGCCAGCGAAGCACGGCGTCGTCAACAGCCTTGCTCGGGTAGGCAACAGTGAGCGCACGCCTCGTAAACTCGCGGCCAGAGAGGCCGTGGAGTTTCTGTAGCTGGTGCTCGCGCGTTATCTCGTTTGCCCGCTTCTGGATCGCGTAGATGGTCTGGCGCGAGACGCCATACTTGCTTCCGAGCAGACTCGGGTGGCTACCACCGGCGAGAAGCTCGACGATTTCCTGCTGCTGCCGAATTGTCAGCCTTTGGCGGCAAATTCGGCTTCGCTTTGGAGGCGATGGCATTACCCGTGGAAATCCATTTTGACTGGTGGCGACGTTCGGTCAGTGTGTGTTTGCATCCCAATTGCGCGGGAATCAAATAAATCCCGCATTTTCATTGGAGGTCATGTCATGCCAGCAATCTATTAGAGGGCTACTTTGAAAAGCTGAATCTAATTGGTCACTGTGATGGCAGTGCACGCTGATTGGCCCCAGCACATGGGATCGCCATTTTGGATTAGTGACTGCAAGAAATGGTGACAATTAAAGCGGTAGGTCTCTGTAATTAGGCCCGCGCTAGGCTTGGTATCATGTTCGACCCACGAATGGTCAAAGCCGAGCTGCTCCTGGTCGTGCAAACTAATCGCCAGCAGGATCAGATTGCGTGTGTCCAGATCGCACGCTCGTGGGGGCACCGGGTGCTGTACCTTCACTCCCCCATACCACCCAGAACTACAACCTAACGAGGTGGTCTGGGCGGTAGCTAAAAAACGCATTACGGCAAACCCCGCGACGACATCTGCCGAGCTTGGAGAAAAGTTGACGTCATCATTCGAGTTGGTCTCGACGGCGACGTGGACCGGCGCTCGTCGCAAGGCCCTGCAGTACGAGGACATGTACGGGGGTCTTCTCGACACCGAGGACCTTGTGGATGAAAATGCCGAGAATGACGAGCCAGACATTCCTAGAAAATTGTGCGACGACGATGTACTTGTAGAGGGGCTATTGTGCAAAGACGTTGACTTTTTAGAGGACAACTAAATATCTTTCTGTTTTGGAAGTGGTTTACTAGATTTGTGGTGGAGGCTTATAATTAAAATACCCGCCAAGTCAAAACGTACAATGGTTCTTGACTTGGCGCGGCACAATGCACTGCGTCGCGATCGCGCGCGATTCTCTCGCCGCGCGTGAACGTGTGGTTCTGGTGCGGGTCAAGCACCTCGAGCAGCGCGGGGCTTAAGGCACTCGCGTGGTGTGCGCGTGTGCTCAGCTGGACGATATCGTATCTTACGACGAGCACGTGCGGGCTTTGTGCCTGGTGAAGCGCCACAAGGATGTTGCCCGGCATCGCGCCGACGTATTTCTTGCGGTGGCAGCGCCAAGGCTTAGATGCCGCACGGTCATGTGCTCGACGAGCCAACGATGCGTTTGCGATTCTGTATCCTGATACCGGATACAACCAGCGCTCAGGCAGCTATTTGGCCCACTGTTTAATTTCATTGTAGTATCTTCAGTAATGTCGTATGAGAACTCAGATATCACACTTGGAGGCAATCACGGCGCGTTAAGTTTGGCGTAATACCACGTGTTAAGATCCTCACAGTCTTAAAGCATGACACTTTTGCTGCGCGCCAAGCGCAGCTACTTAGGACAGTTTTTAGATACGAAATGTTGTCGGGTTCAAAAGTTATTGAAACAAACATGTTGCCTATCTCCATTTGGCAAGTACAATATGTCTGGCTGTGTTATGACAAACGTTATGGTGGAGTTTGGTTTTGGTTTGTTTCAGTCTATGAAAAGAGCTTTTTGCAAACACTACGATGCCCCATTCGTGGAAATAGTTTGTGGACGGCCTCGACCCATCAATGGTCACAACACTGCGCACCCATTCTTGTTAATTGGCTTCAATTGTATACGCAAAAGACAACAGCACGAGTGCCAGTGGCAATCAACACACTGGAAGCCATGTCTGTGCGCTTGGAACGCCCCAAGAGTTGGAGATTCGAGGATGGCCGGCTTAACTGGAGGCAACTTCATTATGTTTTAGAGGATACATAACTCCACTCGTTCTGTTCTAATTGGCTCTCCCAGAAATCTTGTATCCAATCAGAAAGAAGGTCATTTGTATCTGGCTCTTTTTTCTGCCTTTCGCTTTTCTCAAAATATCAATTTGTTGAAGATATTCCTTTGCATTTGACCGGCTTCAGATGTATCGGAAGACCTGTTCGACACAGCGTAGGTCGTGAATCAATGAAAGAGTGTCGACGAAGTCGATAATACTGGCGCGGCGAGTGCCGGGCTTGGAGAGGTATGAGATTGTGTCTGCAATCGATCCTAGGTTGAAGGAGTCTGGGAAAACGTGACGAATTGGAAGAGTTTTCCGTATCAGAGGTGTAATAGTAGGGTGGACGACAGTCATATAGCTGACGTCGCGAAGACGACTTGAGCTAGGACAATAGCCGCGATCCATGAAGCGCTCGTCAACGAAGGATGGAATTTCATTGGAAAGGCCAGACGAGAATTGGCGCGATGATGAGCAACTTCGCGAAGGCGCGCTGTTGGCGTTTCGAAGTAGGCGCGTGCGTTGTTGCCGTCAAAGCAGTGGGAGTGGACAATAGCGCGAGTCCATGTCGTCAAGACGACAACTACAAGCCGTGAGCATGGCTCGGATTCCAGCAATGACAGATGGCGGATAAAGCTCGGGCGTCCAAGCACAGGCGTATGCAGGCACGAGGCAGATTCGGCGCCGTGGGCGGCCAAAATGTTGTATATGATTAGCGTCCAGTCCACCGAGGGATGGGCCCGTGACCAATCTTTATGGTAGGTGCTAAGCGGCCACCAGTCGCCGTGTAGTAGAGCGACAGAACATCGCGGCACTCGTACGCCAAGTGGCTCGCGCGTTGGCAGTAGCATACAACTTGGACTTGGCAGTTAAGTTGCTGTAGCAAGCACACGCAGACGTTGTAGGTACTGGCGCAGTGGTAGTCGTAGTGAGGGCCGTAGTGGTCGTCGCCGGCGCAGGCGTTGGCGAACTGTACGTGAAAACCACGTTAGCAGCGGTGTCGATTGCCGTGGCCCACTCGCGTCGAAGATAATCTTCGAGTTCGTACCAGTGTAGGAAGGAAGAAAATGGCGAGACGAATTGTCCAACGCCAGACGCATCACAAGTAGGATGATCGAGAAAAGGACGCAAATAACAACGAGTATCATCAGGTACGACCGGCGATACCCGTGGCTGCAACTGCGTTACGTCGGTCGTAGAGGTCCGAAAGGTGGTCGTCCATAGACCGGCTTTGGACGTACGAAAACGCCAGAAAGTGTCGAAGTGAGTCCAGGCGCATATGTTCGTTTTCGTCTTCGAGCAGGTATAGACGCTGGTTCACGTCGACGAGATTGAACCATTTTTCGTCGATGTGTACCACATCGTACATCGGGTCGAAAAGGAAAACTTTGGGATCGGCCAGACTCCGCAAGTGGGAACGGGCTTAGAGGAGGCAACGGATCTTGCTCTCGGTCGTGAGCGCCGGCTTGACCTGGGTCTTAGCAGAGCGTAACTTTTTCTGGGTGTGTAAGCGAGGAAGGCACGTACCATGCTGGGGACATCCTAAAAGATGTTCTCAACAGACTTCCAGGTGTTTTTAACTTTATCCATACTGTGTCACTTGACACGAATAGCCCATTGATCCCGGATGAGCTTGCCGTTGACGAATACCTCAACAAGGTGCCTGCCCTCAACGTACGCTGTGTGCTCAATGAGCGCCTGCATAATGTTGAGACGTCGCCGATAGTGAGGCGAATAACCCTCACGTTAGCCCTTGGTGTTGCTCTGCTTGCGCTTGGTCGCGCACCGCCGATCGCCAACAGCCTTACTTAAATGGTCCGATTCAATACGCCGCGCGCTGCGCGAGGGCGTCGAAGAGCTTGGAAAACGCCACTCGCAAGTGACGCTGGCAACACTTCGTGGGTCTTGGCAGCTGTTAGGAGTTACTGAAGATGCGACGGACTGTCACGAAGGATCGAAGAGTTAGAACTATTCCCACTCCATTAGTTTCCTTTTTCTCTATTAGTCCCAGAACAACGTCGCCCAACGGGTCCAAGGACACGAGATTACCAGCAAGGAGCCGCGATATCAGTCTAGCTCGCGACAGCGACGACCTGACGTCAGGGATGATCAATTAGTGGGAGCTTTTAGAAGATCGCTAAGTGACGCAATTTCATTTCCTAAAAGTACCAATATATAACCGTAGGATCTTGTACGACTGCCGGTGCGCTGAAGAAGTCCTCCAGAGGCATAATGCTTCTCATCGCCTACCTCCGGCTCGAATCAACTTAAAATAAAATGTGGTTGAAGTATAAAATTACAACAAACGTTCCTGAACAAAGAAAATACTCTGCGTAGAAATGTAACTTAAAATAATTTTTTTCACACAGATGGCACGATTCACGTTGAGCCGAACTAAATCAATAGGAAGAAATGGAGAAGAGCGCTAGCGCTATTGGCCGGCTTATGGGATAAGAGCTTGAACCCTCTGGGAGGTCTATCATCCATGCGCCTCCAACAATCCACATATCGTAATCATCTATACTATATTATTGTTGAGCAGGTACAGTGTCAACAAGCATTTGATTGGCTCGTTGTGTCTAAGTTACCTAACCCTGAAATCAATTCTATCGTTAAATCTGTAAAAACAATATATATTTAGGTAACGACAACAGCACCAGTAGATTCACCGCAAATTTTTTTGTACAAAGCGACTGTTAACTCAATTCGGCTTTTTCTTTGAAGATATTCCTTTTGCAACGAGCATGCGTGAGCCACTTGTCACTGGAATTTCCGCGTTCACAAACGATTTTTCCCTACCGAATCTGACGTCGACATACTTCAAAGGGAGCGGCGTGGAGAGTTCGTACCACGCGTGGCAACAGATTCGTCCTTGTAGAGGCTAGCGCAACGAGAACCATTGTTCATGCGAGACTGCTGGCGCAACTCTCGGCGGACCAATCAACTCATGGAGAATACACCACTTGCAGTTATTGATCCGCAAAAGCTTTGTTGGCACAAACTACATCCGTGCCACATGGACGCAGATACAGAACATTGCTTACCTGGGCTTGGTCCATCTCCAACTGATCCTCAAAACCAGCATCGAGCTCACTTCTTTGATTATTCACAGCATCACACGAGGCCGCGAGCACCCAGAAGACCTTGCCGATCATTCATAACTTGGATTCATTTGCTTGCGTCCTCCCAAAAGCATTTCCTTGGCTTCGCACAAGCTTCGAGGCAGGCATGACAGCGTAGGGCTGTGAGCAATATGCCCGCGGCCGACGATAAGCTGCAAATGGACCATTGGCGGCGGATATCCGGAGCTTTGATTGGAATCCTATCCGTGCATGGGTTGATACTGAGCACTATCCGGTCACTGCTTTAAAACTCGGACAATAGAGGGGCGGCCACAAGCCACTACTACATGTACAGCGACAGGGACGAGTCCAAGCGTGACGCCTGTATGAAATGATCATAGGTCAATAGTAGCAAACGAATAGCGTTTGACTTATTATCACGACGCCATATGTCGTATGTCCGTCATGCGTTGCATATTTGTTGCTGTAAATCATTAAATGTTATACAATTATATGTAAGCAAACTATTCATCCGAGCTACTGGAATCGGAGAACCCACCGGTGCCTTCGCCGCTACTGCTATCTTCGCTCGCGTCTTGGACCTTCGGTCGACAGTAACACGGCCTTGGTCATGGACCTTGTACGCTGGTGCGAAATGACATAATGGTATCTCTAGACGGTCTTGGGGTCCATGATGTTCTGGCTTTTCGTTATGGCCTCGAACATGATGAGAATGTCATGGGAGCGCTCGTGGAGATGGCGCGCAGTCTTGAGCTTCTGGTTGTTAAACACCGCGGCCACTTGCTTCTCACTCTTGATAGAGCCAAGTCGAATGCGGTCGCCGGCTTCGACGCGAGTCATGATCTTGAAGCTGCGCTTGCCCGCATATGCTGTAGCAACGAGGCTCTATACCGCCACTGCCACCTTGGTGAGATTTGACCAGCAGACGAAAATGTACCCCAAGCCACGGTTGTATGCAATTTCGCATTGATCTTGACTACGTCGTTGTTGGGGCCCTTGACCAGCCAGTTCAAGTCTTGGTCAATGCATAGCCGGTGGCCTTAACGTCGCTCGGAGCGTTGTTCGGCGGCCACGCCGGCAAAGTCCATCGACTCAAACTGGCGGGCATATTACCTTTCGACACTTTCATAGCCCGAGCGACAAAGTTGTCACCCCCAAGATGTGGTGGCGGATGGGGATGCCTCTTCTCATGTGGCCGATACAATGGCATATTCCCAATTTCTTCATGAAGGTTAGTGCGTTTTGCATAAAAACTGCACGGTCCTGACGCCCGGTGAAAAGCTCGTTATTTTCTGTCCGATGCTTGAGTAGGCAACCGGATACAAGCCGCCCAAGGGCACGTTAACGAAGCTACTACACTGTAAGCAATGAGCTCAAGATTAGCACCTTTGTTGTCTCCGCAGTGTAACAGACGCACACATGCATGAAACAAGTTCGTGCCAATCAGGAAGGTTTTGGTGGCACGTGAGTCGATAATACTCTGTTTAATCGGTTGAAAATTGCTTGTCAAAACAGGCATACCAGAGGAAATCTTTCAAAGAGTTTTATCAAAACTAATTCGCATTCGATTACAAGGTGGCGTACAGTACAATGCTCTGTAAAACGTCATTCCAGCGAATAAGACGCTATAGTCGTAGCTGGGGCGGCAGATCTTTGCCCTACAGGAATATGCACTGTCGAGAGTTGCGTGTGACGAGTGAGATGACGTATGCATGCGACGGCACCGACTAATCATGATCACTTTTAACGGGCCAGGATGATTGGACCAGCACGAGCATTTTCAGCGGCGGAGGAAGTTTAATACAATTTCTCTGATTAGTTCAGAGACAACCGGACGTATGCTGATTGGCTTCCTAGTTAATTCAAATTCTTCGCAAAATAATTTCCCTCACATCCTATAGCATAATTGGTTCCAGAGTAAGGCATTTAACTCGCTACTCGGGAACCACATTGTATATATTAGCAAAACGAACATGTTAATTGGGAGCCATTTGGTCTACAAGCACTTCCGACCGACGGGCGGCAGGCTAAGCTCGAGCGGGGTTTTGGTGCACAAAGTCATGTTTGTCCAAGAATGCGGTCAGTAGCATGAGCTTTTGGTCATTGCGCAAGTGGATATCATCTCTACGCGCTGGTAGATCTTGGGTATCGGCGGTGGGGCCTCAGGATATATATATGACGTACATCCGGCCATTTTCTGCACTAATGAATGTTTAGTAGTGGTCCAGAATCTGATAGCATCATCTGCGCTCCCCAGTGCTTGCGCTAAACATGAAGTCGCATGCACCTATAATATATTTGAACTAATTGATTTATTGTTGTCTTGAAAATCCTTGGAAAATCCTTATGAAGATCTTGTACTTGAGACCAGCCTCTGGCCCTTCCATCTAACGGTTAACAAGGCCCGTATTTGTGACTGAGAGCGCACCTGTCGGGCCAAAGAAATTCAACCTTAACACAGTCCATATTCTATTAGCAAATAGAATCGAAGCACCCGATAGCATAATCTAGCATTGGGCAAATGGGGATGGGCAAAAGAAATACTTATATTTTTCCTTGTTCTAATCTTATGATCGAGGCATCTAAATGCGCTCACTTTGAATCCCCATATGTCCGGTGTTGGCCAACTTGTAGTTTTTGATGCAATAGAAAAGACACAATATTGAGCGTTTCATTTATGGCATATTCTCAACGCGGTTAAAGTCGGTGACCCTTCTGGGCGACATGCGAAAGGATCGTGTGTCCATGGCACGCTTGGTACCACCTAACAGTGGTCGACAGCAACGAGTTGAAGTGCCCAGTTTGTCATCCATGTTTCTGAAGGTCCAATGACGTGGTATGATATTCATGCCTGTTAAAATTCTATATTCGAATAGGCCCCGCTCCCGTGCCATTTGCACAACCAGTGGCTTAACATAGCGTGCAACATGGTCTTTAATCAGGGCCCACATAGTGTATCGCAGATCAAGGGGACTGACCGGTAGTCCATACTCGAGACAAACTAGGTACAGCAACTCCTTAGGCCACGACCCTTTCGAGGTTCCATCGGGCTTGCCTTGCCTTTGTGGTATTTTGCATTATTCATGACAAAAGTGACCCCGGACAAGCCAACTGACTCCACCTCGTCCATTAATGACGTGAAACAACCGACAAAATAAACGTGGTTAAACATTGAATGGTAGTCAGCGACAGTTTTCCCATTTTTCTTGCCTCCCTCGAATATATCGAGGCCAAAGAATTTTGCCCCAACACTACCAGTCGTGCGCATAATACCTGCAATGAAGCAGTAACGACAACCTTTGTGCTTTTCCTTAGGAGCTCGTTCCAACTCTGCAGGGTCATATAGACTATCCTGATGACGGCCATAATGATGATGCAAGGTTCATCGCCTTCACTGGCGTCCTTCGTCATTCCTGCTCCATCTGCTTGGTAGTCACTGTTCTTTCCTCTTCGGTGTCGCATCGCATCCGTCGTCCAAGTGCACTTGACGTGCACAACTGTCCTCTGCCCGAGATTCCCCATCATGCTTCTTCTCGACAGTTCCCGGTGGCGCTGTCGTTGGATTCGTGAGATGAAACGCGGTACGCATGTACTCTTCATTCACATTACCAAGGTAACTCTGAATTTCCTTGGTCTTGTTTCTGGGAGCTTCCTGGGTGTCCTACGGCCGTCAGTATCGCTCTACTGGTGGCCTCCGCCAAAACCAGGGCGATACCGGCGTCGTTGGCTGGAGTCTGGCCCGGACCCTGTGGTGGGTGTTGGCCGCCGTGGGCGCCTCTTGTGGGCATGGTTGATTCACAGCGGCTGTCGCGTTGCTCCCGAACGGTTGCCCCACGTGGGCGTTGCGGCGTAGATAACTGATTGCGAAGCACTCGGAGTCGGTATGGCCCATTCCCACGCCTTGGAAGCTGCAGTCACCACGCAGCTGTTGTGGGCGGCGGGGGCCGTTGCTCCGAATATGTCCGAGCCCGAGGACCGGACCCCCCAGACAATGGTTAGTATTACCCAAGCTACTATGGCTTTGCACAACTTGATGATAGATCTCGACGAATTAGACAACGCTGTCGCTGTGCGCCCATGGATGGACGTTGACGGGGGCAACGTCCGTGAGGCAGATATGTATCGAGTTGACGGGACCAGCGCCAAAGCCAATCGCTACCGCTCAAAGAGGATTTGTACACCTAGGCAAATGCAGCACAACCTGAAGTGTCAAATGCCTTTCGAAGGCCGTCGCCGACTGCTGCCAGGTGACCACGTTTGTGCTCGACCTCATCTTCCCACTGTAGCTGCTAGAGGGACTCGTATCGGCGGCAGCGCTGAACCTCGAGAACGCCTTCCACCACCGCGACAAGAACGAAGTGCAGGCGACGCTCGCAGGCTACACGCGCACCAACCATCTTTCTCTCGATTGGCCTGAAAGTCATCCGCGCCTGCAAGTGACTATCCCATCCTGTCCTCGTCTACCTCCTACCCATTTATACAACTGCTGCGGTGCCACGGGTTGTAATAACTTATCGGTGCTGCTCAAATGACTGCACTAGAGCTGTTGTAGCACATAGTGGACGAAGGTATCGCAACGCTTGTGTAAATGCATGATATATAATCATATATGTTTTATTAGGTTTTCTATTCCTGTTGTGACGCATTGTTGCCCGACAAGAGAAACTGTAGGAGCTGCTGTTGGAGCAAGGTGGTGCTGTCGACACTAGCCTTCAGCACATCTCGAGTACCTTCAAGATGCACTGGCGTCGGGAACCTTGCACTCGCACGCAGACGATCGATAGTAGCCTCCAAGTTATCATGGCCCGCCGACGGACGAGACAACTCTACCATGCCCTTAGCTGTGCTCCCCCATGGAAACAATATTCATAAAATTTCATTAATTAAAAGGTCATTGACCCAACCTCTAAATCATGACATGTAATAGCTCATAAATGATTGAATATTCTAGTTATTTCTGAAAATAATATTTATTCTATTGACTTGAATATGACGGGATAATCTTTTGTAAATAAACGCCGCCATTGTCACCTTGGGAGCATGCAGCACCCGCTGGCGCGCAACATCGGCCTGCTTCTTTGCCGGCGTAGCGTCGTCCTTGTTCTCGACGTGCTGACACTAATGCCGCCGCTCGGCGTACCTGTCATCGTTGTCGGCTGCGGTAACATCGCCGGTTGACCTTCCCACCCGGCGTACTCAATGCTGCCCATGCCCGTCTTGTTGCCAAACCACGAGACTATGACCACCCAGTAGAGCGGGTACTCGGACTCTGTGGAGTTGCCCGTCGCCGCCTCTGCCCTGCTTAGCGTCGAGTACTCGCCCTTCAGCTCCCTGTACTTGGTCTTGTTTAAAGGCTTGCAGATCTTGGCCACGTACTTGCACAGCTGGTCGTTGCTCTTGCTGCCCATTAAGCGCGCCTCGAAGTCGTCGCATCGCTGGTCGAGGAGGATCATCACCATGCAGGTCGTCCACTCTACGCAGGCGGCGGTGGAAAGAAGTAGCGTCGTGGTTACTGGAGCAATAGCAGCGAACATGTGATTGCCTTTATGCGTGGGCTCGCTCGATTTCGGCTGCGTCGCTGGCTGGAGCTGGCACTTGTGGTGCCCGATCCGCTGCAGCCGCCGGGGGCTGCTCGCGCTGAGCGCGAAGGGGAAGGTTCTCTGCCTCGAGCTCAGCTCTTCTTGGTCTTGGCCGTCTTCCCCAAGAGAGGAAATGAAAATGATGATCTGTCATGATCACTGGGATGTACACACCTCTTTCTGGATCCACCTCCTCCTCGATCACACCAGGGTTTGGCCAGAGGCCCTGCCAAAAGCGTGAAACATAGAATAACAGAGGACGAAAATACGAAATCGGGTACAGGAAAATTTAATCCGGGTTATATGTTTATGTACTCTCTCTATCATACAAACTATCTAGGCAAATATTTTTTACAGAAGAGCAGGGATATTATTTTTGATAAAGCTTAATCAAACAATGCCAAATGATTTACTCCTACATAACTTTCATGAGCTTAGCCACCTTCTTGTTGAACCATTTCGCCGAGCGACGAGATACCTTCACCTCGACGACAGAGCGCTCTTGAGAGTGCAGTGCCGTCAAGATGCGCTCTCTCGTCAGAAGTTGGTGAGACGCTGAACAAAGCGGATTTAATCGTATCCCTCTTCATGCGAGCAGATCGCGACAGAAAACATTCGCCGCCGCCGAAAATCTTGACGCTGCCATTCCGGGTACGCGCAACAAACAACGCAGTGATTAACGCGGCCGCACTTAATCGTAACAAGGAAAAAACATGGCTATGCAAAATAGGAGTCGAAGTGCTTTTCAGCATCAAGGTACGTCGACACACTATTCTACACCGCTCAGACACCGGTAAACAACCGGAATATGTCGGAGCGGTTGTCGGAGCAGGTTTGACGTGTCGAAGTTTTCACTGTATGGTACAACTGGACTGGAGGTTGAAATATGGGTTGGCTTCCAATCAGCATAACAGGGGGCTGTGGTTAAAATCCAACGATTCTAGCCCATAATTACAAAGTCTGCTTCTCCAATTCTTTTGCCCACGACGCACTGCTTTTTCAAAAATTAAATTAACGTAAACCACCAGTAGTGGCCGAAACTTTTATGCTGAGATTGATCGGTAAATATTTCCAGACTGGGACTGAATTACGCTGAACTAGAAGATGCTCTGCAAAGCACTAGGACTCGGCTTTCGTCGTGTGATGCTGAGGGAGGTTCATTATGCGCGGTTTGCAAGAGTCATGAGCTCAAGTCTAGGCACTGAAAGTTCAACAAAAATCAACAAAATCAGAAGTGACCGATTTTCTTATTTGCAATTTGTATGCCTGCCGATTTTCATATTTGCAACTTGTATCCCCTGTGACATGTCATACACGTTCTCAAAAAGGGCTGACGAGCAAAAATCATTCTGGTACAAGGGATATAATTTTATGAGGGCTCGTTTTGGTACCGTGAGTTTAGGGGTTTAGGGGTTTTTCGCCTTGATGTTGATGTAATAAAATCGACGCCAGGGCTTGATCGTGCGCAAATGGTAAACAACTTCGGAATTGACTGAGACCTCGGACATCTACCATCGGGCAGCATTCTGTCCTCCAAATGCTCAAGCCTACTCCGAGATCTAATGGTCGAATCGTTCGCATCTCGGGAATTGACGCGACCGCTCGAAAACCAACAACGCTGTGCAAGTCAAAAGCTCAGTTGCTTGCCATGCATCGGCATATCCGGGCGACGGAAGACAATGATTCGGACTCTGATAGCAAACATGACGAGGAATCCGATTGCTCTGACATGGACAAATGCCATAAAACTCGCAAATACCGCGGCGTGTAATGATAAGTCGTGCGAGTTTGAGCCATGTGTTGCAGAATTGGGTAATTTTAGTGAAACGGTGTCTTTCGAGGTACCACCTCCTGTACTAAATATTCCTCGGGCTCGGTCGGTCTTTGGCGTCGCGGACTGTGAAAATCTTGGTTCTATATTGCCTTCCCTTGTTTATGCCAACAGAAATAAAAATATTTAGTTTTTAGTTAAGTGAAATCTAAATGAAAGACACTGTGCCAATTTTGTACATATTTGTTTTTAAGTAAAGTAAAATTCAAATGAGAGACCAATTTAAACCCTTAAAGCAAATATCTAAACATATTTTAGTCAATGTTAGGCACTTTGAATTGTGTCGGTAATAAATTCATCACACGCTGCAAAAGCTCGACTAATTGTAGCGATACGCTTCCCTTCGGCTGTCGAGTAAATGCACATGTCATCGGCCTAGAGCCGGCCGAGAATGGCCTTAAACGGCCCCAGGACGCCGACGTCGAGGGGCTGACATGCTGACGTCGTGTTGGGGAGGGGCAAGCCCAGATGCCAGACCTTAGACACTCCCAGACGATCCGGTGGCTTGCCTCCGATATTTGAGTCTTGATGTTGTCGACAATGAGTACAGAACCTTCGTCAAATCTCAGCCCTAATACAATAGTTAAATATTTCCAATTTTACAAATAAAGGTCTACCCAATTACATTTCTTAAATATAAATTCCAATCGCGGACATCCATCCACGCGTTTTTTATTATGCAGTGATGGCCGGCTGGATACGTGTCGATTTCTTTACCTTTGACAATAAAACGTATTGGTAGCTTCTCGTGTACTACTGTGTCCGAGAATAATAGTCCACTTGGACTTTTAGTGACCGCAAAAAAGAGAGAACTGCAAACCAAGTCACGCGAAGTACACCAATCAGTTCCCTGCGATCTCAACTCTCACCTCCAACATTTTTATTGTCAAATTTGCTGGTTCTGGATTTCCGCAGTGAATTTAAATAGACTATAGTGGCGCCAAAATCTCAAACGCACCACCGTATTTTGTTATTGTATACATGAGGGCGGCAATACGATAGCCGTCCACCATTCAAAATATTAAATATCA
The DNA here is from genome assembly GCA_002081595.1 of Achlya hypogyna. NCBI lineage: Eukaryota > Oomycota > Saprolegniomycetes > Saprolegniales > Achlyaceae > Achlya > Achlya hypogyna. Next base: position 8,975 of record JNBR01001549.1, on the reverse strand, counting down.
AAGTGAAACGTAAAAATATTTCCCATCAAACTTAATTGCCAAACCTAAAGTCACATTGATGAAAGACCTCACTGCTACACAGCAGGCAGCGTTCGTGCTGAGTCTCGCGGCCATGACCGATGGCAAGCGCGGTTCGAAGCTCCCCCGTGGTGCGTTCTCGGCAGTCGCCCGACGCTTCGGCTTTTGTGGGCGCACAGTTAGACTGCTTTGGAAGGCGCACTGCCACCGCCCCGCTGATTCCAACTTAATCGAACACTCGGCTGCGCGGCGAAAGGGCAAGTACGGCTGCAAGGCTATTGATCCAGCCTCGGTTCAAGCCGACGTCGCCGCCGCGCCGCTAGAAGCCCGCCAAACGTACCGGTCGACAGCCCATGCGAGGGTTGTTGGATGTCGAACGACCTATGTCATTCCTCGAGCTAAGAAGTCATAGCTGCGAATGACACCTGGTGCTCTAGAGACACTTGGATTGTGCTCAAGGGACGTCATTGTGAGTGCTCGAGCTGCCCTCGACGAGTTATCCCACAGGACTTAAACAAAGATATTTTTTAGATAAATTGAAAGAGTTTTGTCCAATTGGAACCACGTTGTGTTTTGGCCAATAAGGTTCCTGTAATATGCCGTCGCCAAATCCAACGTGCACACTGAAATCAAGTACGGCGGCGCGGTGCTTTTTAGGCCCGTCGTGGAGCCCAGTTGACCTACCACAAATCTATAGCCTGACGTCGAATTTCTTGTGTAAAGAAAGACACATGCTCATACAGATAACAAATGCGATTCATTGCGTATAGCTCTAGCTCAAATTGGCTCTATAGTTCAAGAGTTATCGGCATCAAAAGGTCAAATTGAACCACTAATCTCGGACGGAGTAGTAATTGACAAATATATACAAATTAATCACATCATTTTAATTACCGTTGCTACGGGCAGCTAACACTGCCGTTAGGCACATAGAGTTTTTCTCAGCAACCTAAATAGCTGCCGATTGACCCTTCACGCGAAAGTGTAACGCGGGGGGCGTGCCAAAGAAAATTCCCATATCGTCTGCATTTAAAATGCAACTTGGTGGAAAGTCGGAAAGCATGCCCAGAAGCGTGTTGCATTTTCAGATTTTTTGGCATCAAGGTCATCCTGGAAGGTTGCGCGCCCGGGGCGCGACGCCTTGAAAAGCCGTAGCGCTCAGCGAAGCGCTGGCACACTCTTTGGAGTGATTCAAATCGCTTAGATGCTACGTATGAAGATTGCTGTGCTTCGACTTTAATAAAATCAACCATTGGCGACACGCTTACAAGCTTGGAGACCCGACGCAAGTCATTCATATACGTCTGTCGGCCCTAATGAAACAAAATAAATCCCAATAATTACGTAAACATTCCAAATAAATTGCTCTAGCAAAAGTAAGATTTTCGCGTCGCCACCACCATCGAGGCGGCGCCGTGTCAATGGAACATTGGCGCTGCGAATGTTTTTTCGTCCTTAATCCACCCCTTTATTGTTGAAAGGGGAATGCTTGTTGCCTCGACCGCTACTTCGACAGAGGTTACCTTAACGGCGTCCAATGTGTCGGTTTTACGACGTATTTTGTACGTCATTCGTGGGCGTGAGGGGTATGGTGCTGGAGTTGGCATGTTGCAAAACAAGGAAGTACTAATCTAGTATATTGCATTGGATCGTGTCTCCTACGCCATGCTCGGACCAACCAAATGCTCCAACCCCTCTTTTGCTCTCAACACCAACAATGTCTCGCGCCACGAATTGTATTTCTGAGCGAAATTTTCTTATTTACACTCATCTTAAGACTTTATAACCATGGTGGTGGGGCACATGGATCGTGCATTTTGGTACGAATGGCAAGTACCACAAACACTCTATATCGGTCGGGCACAGCTTGTGCGGACGGGCACCTGTGCCATGTCCAATGGATGGAACCCGCGCGAAGCGTTGGCTTAGGGTATCAGGGCCATATCGTCGGCCGTCGGCTCGCGTAGATATTTAGCTCCAAAGCAGGCGGCCACGGCAAGGCAGAAGCGGCTCAGATACTCGAGGGTAGTCGATTCGCCGATCTCCAGGCTGTCGTTGAGTGCGTCGACGGCGGTACCATACGCTAACATTCGTAGAGCCGTCGTGACCTTGAGCGGAGGGTGGAGGCCAAGCTTGCACGTGGCATCTGGACGTTTTCGGAAGTATGCATCGTGTTCGACGACGACGTCAAAAACCGTGTTGAACAAATTCTTGCCCATTTGAAAACGCCGCCGGAAATCGTCGTTGCGATAAATGGCGTTGTTGTCAAAGAACTGCTTCACGTTCATACGGGTCTTCCGGATCTCGCGGCTTGTTCGGATGGCGCTCATGAGGGACGGAGTCGCGGGCATCTGGTAGCTTGACACAGAAATGCTGGAGGAAGTAGGCTTCCTCTTCGTCCGCATCTTGCATGAGGTCGAGGTAGGGCTTACCGTGCACGTCGCGCTTCATCTGTTTTGATGAATGGTTGTTGTGTACTACTCTGTTCCGAAATTATAGGTACATTTCACTTTGGATGTCCGTCAAAATTCGAGTATTAAAGGATATAACCTACAGCGACAACCATAAGAAAGATCAGCGTATGCTTTATCGGAACATATCGGTTTTAGCTGTATTCATGGAATATTCGACGCGAAATCATTGGCCAAAAATGTCCGTTGGAGATGACTGGTTCTCAGTTAACCGTACTTGATTAAAGTATGCAATTTCCAGAAAATTCAAGATTTTTGTGGGTTTGATTGGCCAGAAATATTGCAACAACTAATTACCACTATCGAGTTCACTTTGTATTTTCCATGCGTACGAATCTGACAGAGGATGACAAATTGGCAATCCTCTGCCATTCGCTTGCGCTCACGCGCCCCGATGCTACACTTATTCATGGCGCTATGGCTGAATCTGCCTCTCCCCCCAAGTACCATCGGCACACCATAGAAAGGGTCTGGAGAAAATTTGGCGATGCGGCCTTTGGTCATGACTTGCCTACTATACGTTCTCTAGTAGCGAGGGATGGAAATGAAAAACGTGGCCGCAAGGCCCTTGATCCATCCGTTCTGCAACAAAAACTAGCGGTAGTTCCCCTTCACAAACGTCAAACATATCGTAGTGCTGCGTTAAATGCTCGAATTTCAATGACAACGCTATATCGTAAAGTTACGTCTGGTGTGTTAAACAGGCGAACAACTCGTTTGAAACCTATTCTGACGGACGATCATAAGTTGAAACGAATGGAGCATTGCCTTGCTATGATTGACAGTTACTCTTCTAATTCTGACATCTCCGCCCTACCATTCCACAAAATGTACAACGTCATTCACGTTGACGAAAAGTGGTTTAGTTTGGAAAAAGATAAGAGGAGTTTCATTATGACACCCGATGAGGAAACACCAAAACGATCAATTCGTAATAAACGATACATTGGTCGTGTTATGTTTTTGTGTGCAGTAGCTCATCCAAGGTTCGATAAAACACGAAACCAGTGGTTTGATGGAAAACTTGGAATTTGGCCTTTCGTAGATTTGTTCATGCTAAACGGTCCTCTAAAAACCGACCCGCCGGTACTCTAGAGTTAAAACCTATTAGCGTGAATCGTTCTGTCTATCGTACCATGCTTTTAGAAAAATTGGTTCCTGCAATTTTAGAAAAATGGCCTCGTAACGAAAAAAGTGCTTGTACATCAGGATAATGCATCGCCACATGTGCAAACGGGCGTGCTTTGCAAAGTAGGAGGCTGAAGTATTGAAATGACTATCAACCAGCAAATAATCCGGACTTCAGCGTCCTGAACCTGGGGTATATTACCTCAATCCAAGCGCTGCAGTACCAACAGTGCACCAAAACCATCGCCGAGCTCATCGATGCCGTGGGCGCCTCCTACATGGCCCTGTCCCACGAAGCCCTCGAGAACGTCTTCTATACGCTCAAGACGGTCGCAATTTGCATCCTAAGGTGCCTTGGAGACAACATGTACAAGATCCCAAGGGCCCGGAAGGCCAAGACTCGGCGACTCATCGGCTGCCTCCTCAATGACTCAAGACGTAAAAACCTGTCAAAATTTAATGTCCCTACAATTTCGGAATAGAGTAGTACATCGTTTCACGGCTATGATTAGTAATCTGATTAGTAATCATGGACGTTCATAAATGGCGAAGATGTAGTTGGACCACTGTGAGAAACCAAGCCTTGCTATTGTCATCAGTCAAAAAGCCTAGCCAAATTTAGCGATAGTGACCGCTAAAGATGCTCTTAGAGGCACCAAAAAATTCGATTGGTAAATACGCGCGTTGAAGAGATTGAAAAGCATGAGTATAAGGCTAGTATACAAACAACCAGCATAAAATTACCTTCCCAATAAATATAGAGGGCGCATTAATACCGCAGCCTGACGAACACTTCTTTCATCCGTCACCTCATTATTCATTTTACTTGTGTCTGCCCCTGGTAGACAAAAACCCTCACCAAGCGCTGACTCCCTGGTAGACCTGCTCGTCGCTACCTTGGAATCACCCAGGCCACCGTTGACTTGCCCGTCGCCATCGTTGCCCTGCTCGTCGCAACAGACGACGAAGCCAGGCAATCGTCAGCCTGCTTGTCGCCAACGTCGACCTGCCCGTCGTCCTGCTCATTGTCCCTCTGCCCGTCGTACTTAGCCAGGCTGTCGTCGGCCTGCCAGCCGCCATCGTTAACTTGCCCGTCGCAACCGTCAGCCTGCCCGTGCCACCATCGGCCTGCTCGTCGGCAACGCTGGCCTGCTTGTGGCCACTCTAGGGCTGCCCGTCGCCATTGTCGACTTGTCGACTGCCTATAGTCCTGCTCGTCGTCCTGCCCCTCGCCATCGTAGGCCTGCCCGTCATCTTGCCTGTCGTCACTGGCGACCACTCTCTACTTGATCGAGGCTACTGTCGCCTCGACCGACACCGCCAAGGGAGCTCTTCTGTTTCATCGAAAACCTCAGCGATGTTTCCATGCATCACTATCGGCGGCCATCTCTAAGATTTAGAGTTGGTCATTAGAAATTGAAATAAGAATGGGGTTGTTCGAGGAGTTGGGTGACAATGTCTCAACCATAAAAGAATGGGAATACGTTTGATGGAGAAGAGAATAAGAGGATTATTTGAATGCAGGAAAGAAACCTTATTTAAAAAGGGACATAAATGTAAAGTGAAATGGAGATGGAGTAGTAACGTCCACCGCTTATTCTGTTCGTAAAAAGATAAACAAATTGAATCGAATTGAATAATATCACCTCTTAAAATAATTATAGCGGAATTTTTATGTGCTTATTCCGTGGTGATGTGTCGTGCGTGGAAATGTTGTGGCGACAGCGCGGCGCGGCTGGAATTGTAAATTTAATAGGGCGCTGCAATTTCTTGAAGTGCAATGAAAGGGGAGGATTATCCATGGAATGCTAAATACACTGTCGATCGCAATCAAATCTTTTGAAAGTGTTTGCCTGTGCCATTCCTGAAAACCCTTATCGACCCCCAGTCCCAATTGGCTGAGATTACCGTAGCCCCTGGCCCCTGACACCACAGTCGACGCAATTCGAGAATCAGAGCCAACATTTATGTTGTGTCCGCCTCGGAGGTTCTCTATAATGAGCTAAGTCGACGTCAGAAGGGACATAGGAAAATCCAAAAACAAAGGGGGTCGCATGTAGTATCGCTTTCGATTTTTGAAACACGACTCTAGTGTGACCCCGCGACTCGCCGTACTCCTTTGCATCGTACCCCGTCACCCTTCAAGCACGTGGACTAGCCCAACCGTTGATCAAACTATGATGAGAACGCTAAACATCTCGGTCTAACTATGCACAGTGTAGAACGTAAAAATGAAATTACTATGTCTTTCTGCTTTGCACCATGAACGTTGACGGCGGTGACGGATTCAAGATGCGCTCTTGGGCTCGATGGCTCTCAAACCCCCGGATGAGTTGATCAAGAGTGCCATCGCGGTGCAAGCGTCAAACGGCTTTATCGACTGTTGGCAGGCTGAAGGGCATTGATGCTCATCGCAGGAGGCAACGTCGTTTTGCGAAGTGATTTACCTAGTTATATATATTTAATCCGTATGACGTCGAAATTGTGTGGAATATGCGGTGCTCAGTTTCTGTATTAGGTGTTGTATTGACTGCAAAATATTTACATTTAATTCAGACGTTATGTGTCGGAATTTGTCGGAATCTGGAAGCGGCGTGAATTTGGAACCTACTGCCACCCGAGCTATAAAGTTTTAGGATTTGCGCGTAATAAAAGTCGAGGCGATCAGTGAGGTTTGAACCTGCATTTAGCGTGGAAACCTCTACAGTTGTATCACCTTGGCTGCGTCACATAAATGAACCAGTGTACGAACACCTTGTCGAGCTTAGCCCCGGCTACGAGAAGATCGCAGTGTCTGAGCTTCGCTCGTTTTCGTCAACTACAGCCAGGACGAGGATTGGAAGCCACTATTCACTAAGTTCTCGCCAATACTACTTCTTCGAGATTGAAGCTGGTGTCGTATACATGCGCCCTCTCGCGTCGACGCCGGACTCGGATGTCGTGGCTGTCGAAGTCATCCCCCCGCCAACCTCGACGTCGTTCGTCGTGACCTGCTGTCTGATTTGTTTGGCTCGCCAACTTGTACGATGAATACCGTCACGATGAAGCATTGACGTTGCCGCGTGCTCCGGTGGCCGAGCTTACAGCGAAGAAGATTGCCTCGCTTGCAAAGAAGTACCCCTCTATTCCAAAAGAATTTATTTGGTACTACCCGAAGGTGGCTGCGCTCGAGGAAGCGCCAATCGTCACCCGTGGCATGTCGACGGCTTTGGGCAATGCGAAGCAGACTCCGAAGCAACGTGTTGCCGGCAAAGTTGGTTGTCCAAAGAACCCTCAACTGAGCGTGAAACCACTGGCTAGTATCCTACAATTTTTGCGAAACGTGAATAATAGTATTCTGTGACGTTTTTATTTTTATTCTGTTTTGTATTGTCATTAGTAGATTGGTATTTTATTCGACGTTTTTTACGACAAAATGTGACCGTGCACTATATTTTTATGTGGTGTCATCGTGCGATCGACCACACCGAGAGACGTCGATTGCACCCACTTTTAGCTGCGTTGGGTTGGTGCAGCCGTCACCACAAGGTTTCTTTTACGACCGGGTCAGTGTGGTAGCCCGAGTCACCGCCAACTGCTTCATTTGGCAGAGTAAAGATGCTGTGACCCTATCTGAATTGGGACAAGATGATAAAGGCCCGAGCTGGACTAGTTGGCAAGGTGTTCCTCGTTGGCGAGCAGGGAAATTTATCTCTCTGGGCTATTTTGCTTTTGACAGGGGTGTGACTCAGCTATCGAGAAGTGAAGCTGTGAATACACCCGCAAGTCATACTAGCGAGAAGCAAATATATAAAGATCTCTTGAGAGTTAGATGCAACAATTAACCGCACTGGGGTGCCAACAACGGGGCTTTTTGCACGGAACGAAGCTAAAAGCAGACTCACAGTGGTCGACAGCAACGAGTTGTTCTTTAGCAATATATATTGAACCGCTTTATCTTTTTTCACGCAGCTTGAACGAGAGCGCTTGTGCGAATCTCGCCCATCTCCTCGAGAAATCCGTAACCTTAATGCTACAATAACCTCGAAGAAATGGATGCTAAACCACCAGTTTTGGACCTTACATGCATTGTACCAAGTAATAGCCTTTGGCACTTCATATTCTAGTCTCGAAACACCCTATAACCTATGAGAGGAATGCAGACTGACGCTCACCTGTGAATGCTTATCAAAATGTGATTGCCTGAATCAGCACTCATGAGACGATCGGAGAATGATGGATGAGCCTGGTCGGAAAAAGAGTAACACTCCACCACGCACGTGGAACTGCCTCACTTTGATTTTCAATCACAAATGAGCCAAGCAATCATCGAACGTGCCGTCACCTACCTCGCCCACGAACGCCCCCGAACGCTCACCAAGTGCGAGAAGCTGCTGATATTGCAGCTGCACGTGCATATGCGCTCGTCCGGAACTCAAGGCGCTGCTCAAACCATCGCCAAGATGGTCGACCGGTCACTCCCATCGTGACCGGCGTGTGGAACGAGTTGAAAGCTCACGGAACCGTCGCCGCAACGCTTCCGGCTGCTAACCACCGCCCACACCCCACCCGCGTGCCAGACACCGGGCAACGCGCGCCTTAATTCAAGGTTTCATTCGTGAGCGCTCCCTCGCTCGTACCCGAACGGTGTCGAAAGACATCATGGCGCTTCTCGTCAACGCTAGTCTAGTTTCCTATAATCCTGGAAATGCACAACACAAGGCATCTTGTTTCGTGGGGTTCAAAGATCTTTTGCTAAGCATGGGTACAAACGTGGGAAGCGTAAGCAAGGCATTCGTCTATCCACAGCTCATACAATGGCTCGGAAAAAGTATGTTGCACGGATAGTGCCTCTCACGAAGGCCGAGCCTCCAAATCCAGTCGTATATTTAGATGAAAGCTTCGTGTTCACGAAGGATCGTTTGTCCATGTGTCCGTGCTCTGCACGTGGCCCAGCGATGCGTTATGAGCGTTGGACGCAGTGCCGGGATGGATTTCTGTCCAGCGCCGGCGGTCGTCGCAGGAGCCCCATGGCGCGACCAGATAGTCCCCCCGCTGTGGCGCTCTGCTGGGTCGATTTTCGTGGCTCCCAGTGCGTTCCACGGACGCAACGCGTGGTCGCCACTACGCGATTTGTGCACAAGCACAAATCGCGTAGTACAAGATACAGCGCCTCGCTCCGACGCGGGCTCCGACGCGTCGAGCACCCAATATGCACCATATCACCGATCCAGGAGGTCGTGCCAGGTCCTCGTGACGCGATGCAACGTCCCGAACACGTGCCACATCGCCTCTCTCGCCACTATGGACAGCACGCGGCCAGCGAGCGAGGCCTCTACAAACCGTCACAAATCGCGCTGTGCGTCGGCCACGGCGGAT
>JNBR01001548.1:0-11296 GCA_002081595.1 Achlya hypogyna | reverse complement strand
CCGCGGTGAAGATGCTCTTACTAAGGGAATTGGCTAATATCGGTGTACAAAACGCGATTATCGTGATGGACAATGCAAAGTATTACAAGTCGTTGCCTTGTGATACTCCAAAGTTCAAGTCCAAGTAGCACGGGCTTCACGCTACTTGTGGTCGCTATGGTCTGGTTGTTTACCGCAAGCAACAAAGCCCATGCTATGGGCGCAACTTAAGGCGTTTATTGCAGCCAATAGTTTGCCCGTGTAGTTGAGCTTGTCGGCGATGTAGGCGTTACAATGATGTGCACTCCTCCTCACCACAGTGATTTACAACTGATTGTGACTGTGTGGGCTATTGTCAGTCAGAAGTCGGCCGCAAGCGTCTCGTATGATTCCGTATATGTACCGTACGTTTGACCACCCAAAATACTTTCAAATTTTCGTTTTTTAATTGCCCAAGCAAAATATTTAAAAAAGACCTGTTGATTGAACTCTCTCGGGTAAAAAATCCAATGCAGTTTTATTACACGAGTTAAATATTATTCTTCGCACGCATTATCGCCCGTTCAAGCAAATAACGACGCCCAGCGGCCGCGTCGGAGTGCAGCCATTGGCGGCGTTGAGCGACCAGCTTTATTCACCGGACACCGCGGAGGCCAAACCGAAGCCGGCGCCGGCCATTGCAATCACCCAGCTTGTGTACGACAGCACCATCAGCAGCGATTGCAGCTACTGTAGCAGGTTCGCTCCAATCGTTTTGATCACGTCTTCGACAATACGCTGACTAGTTGGGGCACCACCATGGGGGCCTAAAAGTGGGGTCCACAAGGCGGCAAAGGGCGCGCTCGATCTCTTTGGGGGTGGCCTACGAAAACTTCCGTGGGTCGCCTTCGGGTAGGAGTGCTGTCATCATGACGTGCTTACGCAACTTGTTCCTGATGTCGTTGTTGAGTGAACAGTCCCAACACATTAGCTCAGAGGAGTTCCCCACTGGCCGCTGTGCGAAGACTGTTCTGCGGTTGAGCACGTGCTGGGGCAAGAACATGCGAGCGTCGTAGCGCTGTTGCTTGAAGCCACAATTTTATTTTTTGACATGTTTGCAAAAAAATACGACTTATTATTTTACGACAATCAAATTTATATTGTTGTGCGAGTGCCAGACTTGAATTTTTAAGATCGGTGCTTCGAAATACACTCGAAGATACGTACACTGGTGCATTCCGGCAGGTTTTCTCCCGACTGAAGGTGAAATTCGGATTTTTGCGATGTTCAAACGGACCGCCTTGCGACGCTGCGTTGTTTGAACATTTCAGAGTTTCAAAATTCGCTCTGCATCAAAAGTTACGCGATAAAAATAAAGTATTCTCGTAGACCAAACGTACGGTAGGCTTTTTGTCTCTGTCCAGTGTTGAGTGCCACATTGGGTGTGTACAGTTCTACTGCACCTTTTGTGTGCTCCGACAAATCATATTTCAAAATAAGGGTCACTTCATACTCACGCAGTCTGTGAGGAAGAAGCGCATCTTGAGGCACTTACAGAACATGCCGATTAGGTCCTATACAATCTGCTAGTGTACCTCCGATTGATCCAAGTGTGCAAATGCCAAGCATAAAACATAACCAGAAGCTTATGCACCTTCGGGCTGCACACCAAAAACGTTGAACGCTTTTTTATTTGTCTATTGGGCCAACTTGCGGCATTTGAGGGGAGAAAAAAAACATCCAAGCTAACACGTGGCGGTCCGTGATATTGTCAATAATTACCACACTATAAATGTATCACACTATTATTGTAACCAGTTCAGTTTCACACTATTATAGTAACCAGTTGCGCTTGGACGAACTTTTATTTTCTCTGCCAGTGTTGAGATGTCCCCTTCGCCGCCGCGTTGCATCGGGCGCACCGAGGTCTCCATCGACATGGAGCTCGCCGATACCATGGTCGACGAAGTTCACTACGCATTCCAGTTCAAACAGCCACACGAGAAGTGGGACGATGCCGTCACGACGCCGGCACCAGTTCCTCGAGCGACGCTCGACGATCTCAACCCAACCTGCACGTACCACATCCGCGTCGTGGCCACGACTATCTCTACCGGTGTCGTTGAGTACAGCGACATTGTGGCTGTCGACACTGAAGTACCCGGCTGCACTCCGTCGCCTACATGCGCGATCCTTTGAGTATGAAGTGAATACCAACTATATTTCTAACGATTGCCTTATCGGAACCATGAAGTAAGCTTGTCCGCGTCCTCGGGCTTCTGCGCAACGTCGATCATGGTCACACCACTCCCAGCAACTAAATTTACGGTAGCGTCTTGCCCCACCGTGCCATCGAGCTCCAGGAGCGTCGCGTGCAGGAACTTGGCGGTGAGGCCAGAAGGAACCTACAGCGGGCCGATGAGCCTCGGGAATACCTTAGCTTACTCCACGCACCAATGGCGACATGGTTGACGCAAGCCACTGGAGCGAAAGTCCGCCCGATGCAAGGAGAAAGGCGGGAACGGGAGCGACGTAGGTTGCTGCCTGGGGAACGTCGATTTCGGCGTCCTCAAAGACCGACGAAAGCCACCACTCGAGTGCCGAACTGAAGTCGTCGGCCGAGAGCGTCTGGCACTCCCAGAGTCCCTGGAGCAAGCCCACGAGGACCGGGCGGTGCGGCGCTTTGCACTCGCACAGCATGTTGAGCACGACTTTGATGAGGATTGGGTGGAGCTTCTCAGCCGGGCCCAAGTCCTTGAGGCAGGCCTCCACCTCGTTGAGGTCCTGGACGACCACGTACTCGTCGACAGTGAGCTGCAGCCGCTGCCAGAGTCCGTCGTCTTCATCCTCCTCATCGTCTTCGTCGTCGTAAAAGTACATGTCGATCTCCTGCTCCTTGAGGTACGCCTCGACTGATGCTCCTTCGGGCAGGAAAGCAGCGACCGACACTTCCTCGCGCACCACCATCGCACACACCGATTCGAGCGACGACTCTTCCTCGAGCACGGAGAGCACCTCGGCGAGGAGCAAACCCGCAAGTCCGCTGTCGACCTACGCCAGCCATGTATCGCACCAATCAGCCAAAGCCAGCCACGCACCAAGTGGCCCACGACCGACTGCAGCCACGATAAGCCAAAGCAGCCAGCAACAATGAGTCGTCCGAGCACCGCAGCGCAGTACTCGTGTACCTACGACGCCCCGCGTGAGCCCGCGCACCTCGCAGAACCGACCATCGGGATGTCTATGCGCAAATCGTCCAGGAACTCTAGCGTGTTGAGCAACGCTGACTGGATCTCAGTGGCGCCGAGGTCCAGCGTCTCGTAGAGAGCCGCGAGCATATCGACGGCGGCGGCTCGCTCGGCTTCCTTGCCCTCGAGCGCCGTAGTGAGCGCCGTTTCGACGAACTCGACGTGCGCAGAGCGCGGGAGTTCTTGCAGGCACAGCCGAGTTTCGTCCGCATCGCGCGCCGAGAGGTACTCCTTGACGATGCCCTTGATGCGACTCGAGGCAGCGGCGGGCGACAAAGGCGCTGGAGCGCGCAGCAAAAGCGTACTGTTTTGCTTGGCGAGCTGGTCGCTCGAGTGCGCCGTCTTCTTGCGCTTGCCTACGAGGTCGTCGTGCTGCGCGTTTTTGCCAAGCCGCTGCAGCTTCTCGGCTTCCTTGCGCACTTCTTCGAGCGTCTTTTGCTGCAATTCCTAGGCGGCGGTGATACCAATGCCGGCAACCGGTGCATACCTTGCGGCGGGGCACCCACTGGTAGTCGCGCGTCTCGAGCAGGTCCTTGAGCAGGAAGCGTGTCCGCGACGGCAGCGACGGCGTCTCCGAGAGCTCCACGAGGCGCACGATGATGCCGTTCATGACCGTCTTGACGCCGGCATGGTCGAATTTCTTGCCGACGGTCGCAAGCATCTTGCAGAGTGCTTCGAGCTCCTCTTCGTCCGGCATGCTACAAGCGCGTGTGAGCTATTAGCAGGAGGAGAAACGATGCACCGAATGGTCTGCAGCGCCAGGCCTTGCGCCTCAGTCGTCACAAGGCGCAGCCCGAGCAGTTTGAGCAAGCATGTTTGGACAACGTGCTCCTACGGCACCGTCAGCTCCACCCGCTCTCAGGACAATCACGCACCGCGAGAAGCTCCACCTTGAAGAGCTCACCAATAAAGCGCATGTTGCCGAGCATGCGGGCCTTGGCGCGCTTCGCCGCCTACGAGGCCAGCGTCAGTGCCGTCGGCTTGGTTCATTGCAGCGCAACGATGTTGGCGCGAAGGCGCTCTTCTTCAGTCGCCGGGGCGGCCTGGGTCTTGTCCGCCACGTTCCACTTGTCAAATTCATCCTGGCATCGGGTGACCAAAAGGCGCTTGAACGTTGTGCAGCTGACTGCCGCCTTCACCGCGGCTTCCGCTACGCACGGTGCGGTGAGTAATTGTACATGTGCGCATCGCACCAGTGGCAAACGACCCCACGAGCAGCTCGTCCTCGGTCAGCGACGCGCGCAGCTTGGCCGAGACAAAGTAGCCCGCGCCGATTCGCTTCGTCGCGACAGCCAGCAAGTGGGTTTCCGTGCAGTAGAACGACGGCACATCGAGTTGGTCCAGGGGTGTCGGCGGCGACGTCGGCTCGGCCGCAGACATGCATGCCTCGATACTACGCCCGCTGGTTAAGTTTCCGCCCACCAAAAGTGCGAAAGTGCGTACGTCTCGTAGGGGCCGTAGAAGGCAGGAAACGACGGACTCGAAATGGCCGTCCATGACCACGTCTACGCTGCTGTCAGTTGCCGCGCAGGCAAGGAGCGCTGACCGACGCGCCGGCGTGCTGGACGGGGTGAAGAAACTTGTACTTGCCGAGCGCGGCCGTGTGGGCATGCAGCCGGGCACAGAGGTCGGCGTACACCTCGGCAAAGTTGGGCTCCTCGAGCGCCTTGTCCATGATGAGCGTGATCATCGTGCGCAGCACGCCAAAGTCGCTGAGTGGGATCTCGCAAAACGACTTTGTGAGCTTTTCGAACAGCTCACGCGTGAGCTTGTTCAGAAGTGACTTGACAACAGAAGCCACCGACTCCGTCGCCGCAACCCCGGCCTTCTCCTTGGATGGCACCCATCGCTTCTCCGACTTGACCAGCGGCTCGAAGGGGCCATCCAGAAGGGGCGGCATCGGCGTTTCCTTCCCGCGCCGTCCCTTTCCGCCCTTCTTCCCTCCATATTCGCGATCGCGCCCGCCACGTCCACCGCCCGCTTCGCCGCGCTGTGAGCGCGGGGCACCACGTCGAATTGGACCGCGTTCCTTGGCTGCAAAGGCCTTGGCCGAGCGCGCAAGCGTTTTCGGAGACGGCGGCAGCGTGATTACCGTCATGTCCCCGAGGTCGGCCGGTCGCGGAAAGTCGCGGTTCAAGCTTCGCACAACGAACCGGTGAGGCTTGCGCGGGAAAGAGGCAAGCATACCTCTGGAGCTCCTGTAGCGTGTAGCGAATCTTCTCGAGGCGCTGAGTCGGTTCCCGAGCGATGCTCAAGGCCAGTGACGACGACAGGCTCGACTTCATGCTCTGCATGAGCGACGATTTGAACGGCTCGGTCCGTGGTTTCGACGGCTTCTCTTCGTTGAGCTTGGCGTAGTACTCGTTCGTGCGCTTCTCCCGCTCGGCTGGCGACTCGCCCTTGGGTTTGTCGGGTGCACGCTCGCGGCCGCGGGCTTCGAAGCGCGCGCGAAGGCTCTCGGCCGCCGCGCGACGTCGCTCGGCATCGTCGTCGACGGAGCGCGTCGGCGTCATGGTGACTGTATATCATGAGTCCGGGCCGACCCGGCGCTCGTACCTTTTCGGACGTCCGACGCTTGCCGCTGGAGCGACGAGCCCGAAGACGCGTGGCGCTGAAGTGTCGGGCCGCGCTGCTCGAACGAGCTCTTTCGTGACAGCGACTGCGGCGCCGGTGGCGGGGTGTCTTGGCGTCGCAGCGGATCGCTGTCGCGCCGGCCGCTGTTGCTGCGGTCGCGCCGGTTCGAGTGAGGATGGTCGTCTGCCAAGCCTTTCGAGACAGACCGTGGGTGGTCTCGGTGATGGGAGTGCTCGTCGATGGAGCTGCGCGACGCGGAGCGGCGAAGGTCGCGGTGGCGGGGGTGCGTCTCGTCCATGGAGCCGCGGGAGGTAGAGCGCGGTAAGTCACGGCGGGGATGCGTTTCGTCCATCGAGCTGCGCGAGGTCGAGCGACGCAGGTCCCTGTGATGGTGAGTCTCATCGATGGATCCGCGTGGTGCCGAGCGCTGGGGGCCCCGATCACGGGAGTGATTGCTGTCCTCAGCCTTGGGACCAACTCGCGACAGAATGGAGCCTAGGGGGCGATGGTGTTGCGAGCTTGCAAGCACAGTTACCTTTTTTGCTCTCGTTGCTACTGCTGGACACCTGACGTTCGTGGGACCCGGGGCCGCGATGGCGCTCCGCGGATCTGTCCCGGCCTTTGAAGCTTTGTGACCGTGGGTGCTCATTGTGCGCAGGTTTTGCCTCAAGTGACGCATTCAATGACGACTTGAACCGCGCTGGCTTTGGCTCGGGGCGTTTTTCCTCGCTTCGTTTGGAATCGTCGATCTTGGCTGCAAGTGACGACTTGAACGGTGCCTTGACTGGCGCTGAAGTATCATTAGCTACTTCCGCAGCCTTGGGCTCTGTTTCCGTGTCACCGGAGCTCGCAAGGCTCGAGTGAAACTTGCGCGATGGCAGTGGCGCCTCCAGTGTTGGGTCCTTCTTGGGAGCATATACCATTCGCTTCGGCTTGACACGGTGCTCGTCATCCTTGCCTTGCCCGCGGCTGAGCTTGGAGCGAGAAGGTTCATCCTCTGTCTTCTCCAACGACGCCGCAAGGCTGCTCTTGAACTTGGGTCGGTTGGCAGCCATCTCGTTGTCTTCTTCTCCTTGTCTTGTTCCCTAATAGTCACACTATATGAGTGCAACACGTTAATAGTGTTACTTTTAGCACCAGGATTTGTGCACTTTACAGTACATTGAAACAGTGTATTTAAACAGTGCTTCTAGGTGGGATAGTTGGGCCGGGAAGCAGCGATAACTTGATGGCTCGATGGTGCTGACGAGGGCGTAGTTTCCGCGCAGCAAAGGTTACTGCAGTCGCAACCCCTGCCGCCGCATCTTTATCGCAACGCGTGTCTATCGTCGAAGGTTTTATGTGATTGTTAACGTCTCCCAAGGCTTTGTACCGACTCCAGTCACGCCCAAAGAGAATGTCGTAACTCGTCGACGTCAATAAGTCCATGAACGTCGACGTGTTACGATATTCTCTTTTGCCAAGAGTCACGGCATCAATGGCTTGATCTAAATATCAAGCAATTGCTCTGCACTGTTTCACGCAGGCTGCCACGCCATTTCCTACAGCAGTACCCATCAAGGGACTGTTTTGATCTCAGATCAGCGACAAGACTTGATTGAGCTCAATCTGTCTGTGGTACACGTATAGATCTATGCAGTATACTCGAGTAGGGAGACTTAATAAAGGCCCCTTCTCGAATGATTTGCGAACGAATTGCATTTGATTGATATGTGAGTTGATTACGCCGACGAGAAGGCACCGGCGACGGCATTGCCTGCAAGCACAAACGTGCTGAGGATGCCGAGGCCATAGCCAGTGATGCGCGGATAGAGCCACCCGTTTGCGTACGCAATCGTATGCAGAAAGCGCGCGAGTGTGAAGGCGACGATGGCCACGACCGTGACCGTCGCATTGCCGCCCGAGTTTGCCGCCCCGTAAGCAATAATGAGTCCGAGTGGAATGTTCTCCACGTCGTTGGAAAGGATGCGTTGCCATCGAATATCCTCGATCTTGGCCGCCTTCTCGGAGGCTGACAAAAGACTCGTGGACTCGTTCGATCCCAGGCCAAATGCCTGTTCTTTTCCGGGCTTGGCAGCTTCGTCCTCGGGGGCTCGGTTTCCGGTCGCGAACTTTTTGCCCGCGCCAGTGATGGCCGTCACAATGAACTTGGCATACAGCAGCGCACTGCAGACAGCAACAGCTTGGAACGGGGACACAGGAGTCATCTCGACAGAAAATTTTCGAATGAATCGAATTGCCGAACTCGGTCACATTCGCAAGATTAGTCCGGCGGCATGGATTGGCAATACGAAATACAAGAGCAAGTTGAAGTTTTGTGAAAAAGCAGTGGCAGAAATTGACGGGCTCAACCCCATGGCGTCTTTGAAGCGACATACTTGCAATGCACCGAGAATAGCGCTGAGATGCGCTCCGCCATCGACATTGCCAGACCCATCCTGGCACCGCAGCGGAATACAACGCAGTAAAAAACAGTCGTTTATGTGTCGAGTGTAGCTGCACTGCTCATGACCAAGTGAGCAATTTGCATTAAATTTGATGTGACGAGCGCTGATTGTAAAACTTTCAGGAGCCAAATTGACACATTACCATTCATTACAGCCATAAACCAAATGTAGATCATCTACTAGGTGATTCTGGATGGTCGCCGACATTATGAATTGAAAGTGACCGTCAAATGGCCGTCTTGAGTGATTCGCGCAGTTCGTTTTTTGTCCGTCTGCGAGCAGACAGTGGCCACAAACGAGTCGTTTGAAACCTACACATTGCTTGACGTCACCACAATTGATTCCAGTACTGACAGTCCAGTGAGCATCGAGACATCCAAGCACTTCGGCAGTATTAGTCGTCATGAAAAACGGAGTCAGTTCAGCTAGTGTGGCCGCATATGCCTTGGTCTTACTGCGGCAAGCAGCTTGCGCGTAATACACTTGAAAGGCAAGGTACCGCGCAGCCCAATGCTCGTCGTACGGCACAGGAGAGATATCTTTGGGCACAGCCTCGTTGCGGAATTGGACGTACCCCCACTTCTCGGGCATGTGCATCGCAATTGCACCTTGAGGGCTCCACGCCCAGTTCTCTTCGCTAAGCCCCGGTACCTTTTGATAGGCGTCGTCCACGACTTGCACGACGTATTCGACGCGTGAAAAGTTGATGCGCCAGAAACTCTTGTCGCGAGGCGGTGCCACGGCCGCAGTGCCAGCGACGAGGCCCTCAAGTGGCAACGCCACTTCCGTCGTCCAGTATTTTGCACGCTGCTCTATCATTGACATGAGTGAAACTTCCGTTGGTGTTGGCGAACGTACGCGGTATGTTCGGTGATCCCTTCATGTACACGGCTGAATGCAAGCCAAACGGGAGCAGATCGAAGCCATATACAGGGTCGACACGTGTACTGTTTTCATGGCCGTCGTCACGGTACGGTTTGTCAAGGAGCAGGTTCCATGTCGTGTTGATAGCATTGATCTCAAACTCTTTGTAGCCGTGAGTACTGCCAGTAGGGTCCACAAAAATCTCGAAGTCGTTGTCATAAAAGACCACATCGTTGCGGTGGGTCATATTGGCCCACACCTCGGTCTCTTCCATGTAAGCTCCAATGTATAGGAATGTGTCGTCGTAGCGCATCTTCACACGAGTGCTGAACCAAGGCTGGCTCCAGAATTGTGGTCCTTGGATGTCCACAAATGGCTCCGACCAAGGGACTTCAGCCCACGCCGCTTCATCAAGACGACCGTCCACCGTTACTTTCGCTGTGCCCAAGTTGTACACAGGATATCGACGCGGGTAAGCGTCAAGGAACGAGCATGTCTTACTCCCATCATGAGCCCAGGCGGTTGGCATCGCCATCAAGAGGAGGCTACGGATCATCGAGCCTCACGAAATGCGCAATTTTTCCACTGTGCAACCCTGGGCAAAGTCCAATTCGTCGATATCCATGCCGAATGGCTCAGCGGCGGATCTGATTCGCTGATCTCCAAGTCAAAATGCAGCAGCTTCAGATCTGATTTGCTCATGTTTCTGGTGCTCATGGTCAGGTGTGCCCTGCAAGGCAGGAGAGAGAAGACCTGGCCCACGACTCTACTTCATGACGCATGGAAAATACTGATGGTGTCGAGCTTGACCTCCATTTGAGCAGCCAACAGCGATGTCTCTTGGGCTTGAGGCTGCATCTCGTGGCATGTTCAAAGGAAGTCCGAGCCGGCAATGATTTGCTCGCTCGTATCCGGCATGTATCCGGACGTACTGTTGCAGAAGGCGCATAAAAGACTCGACATGAACGCGTTTGGTGGCGCTGCGACGACGACGCGTCCGCCGGAGAAGGGCGCGTTCCCGCTGGACCACTACGGCGAGTGCAAGGAGCAGATCAAGGTATCCATTTATATTTAGCTCAAAATCAGATTGACTAGGTCTACCTTGCTTGTCTGCGCGAAAAGCACAACAACCACATCGATTGCAAGCACCTCTCGCAGCAATACCTTCAATGCCGCATGGACAAGTACGCTGACGTCTCTTACACATGCGTGAACACGGCTTCGTAGGGGTCTTATGCAGCCAGAGAACTTAGAGAAGCTGGGCTTTGACGAGAAGAGCTATTCGACTGGTCGTGCACGATCGTTTGAAGGCAAACGCGAGAGTATGCTGCGTGAGCTTCGCATTGTATCTCAAAGCGTAATTGTAGAGGAAGGCTTCGTCGCTGGTACCGGTATCAAGGCCATGCCGGGCGCCAATCAGACGAAAAATTAACAAGAAGCAACTTTGTGCTCCAAGAGTATTCGCACCGCACTACTCCTTCAGGTGCATTACTTGAACAAGCATTGTCGAGACTCCTGATGAGGTACACTAGGCTAGAATTGGTTCCGCGTCGTGCAAAGTAGTCAATAAAATCTACACATCCAAAACGTCAAATGCACGGAAAGGACTTCCAAATAGGCTTCTGTTCTCATGGCAAAAACCACATTGATGCGCGGACCTATTAAGGCATACATGGAACAATGCGGCCGTTTGACTAGCCACTTAAACTACGGACAAATAACGACCGTATGGACTATGTTGGTATCATCAATGAGCGTTGCACTTTGTCGCACCAGTCTCCGTCAGTCCTTTTATGTTTGCAGTCTCATGTATACCCACGGTCGCACGCCTCATTTGTGCTCCGTTCTTGCAACTACGGCGTCGCGCTCAACCACAATCGCGCCAACGCCATTGAATGGCGCTGTCCACCTTTGCTCTGTACCCTTCTTCATCCACTTTGTCTCTTGCCTCCTCTGCCTTCTAATCTGAACAGTCTCTAAGCCGAGCATCGTTCACTTCTAAGCGTCTTATACTGTCCTTTACGTAGCAATCCTCGAAGACATCTGCAGCCTCGCAACACTACTTTTATCACGCAACACTTCGACGAGGAGTTCAGCCCAATTTCAGTCAACAAAAACCTCGGATTCAACTCTTGAGTCACCCGAAGTCAACTGAAAACCCCTCGATGGGGGGCCACCAAAGGACTGTAGTGGACATAACAATGG